>WHYT01017232.1:244720-340247 GCA_009806455.1 Tetrax tetrax | reverse complement strand
GTTTTTTTTAGTTTTTTTTTTTTTTTTTTTTTTTTTTTTTTTTTTTTTTTTTTTTCTGTTAAATCTTAGTATTACAATGTCTTTCTTACCGTCTTCATTCCCCCAAGTTTCTCATATACTTTGTATGTCAGTGCCTTCACTTAACACTAGGCATTGCAGTTCCTCAGTTGCATATTGTTGGAGTTTAAGATAGGAGATATTTTATTAAATTGAATACTTTGTTAAGCAACTCAAAGTGAGTGCATTTGTTACTAACTAATTCCATTGTGCGTTGAAAAAATTTGTGCTACTTCTGAATAGACTCGGAAGTAGAGTCCATACTGTCTGTAACACCAAAGCACTTCACAGCACTTCTTTCTTTTTAACACTTGGGGTCCATTTTTCCCTTCTAACTTTGCATGTAGGCTTTCAAAGGTGTACAAAAATTTTTTTCTTTAGACCCCTTTAAATTTTCAGAATACTGTATTTGTTTCTAATTGATATATGGAAATTTAAAACCTTTGACCAGACTCAGGGCATTTGAAGCTTGGCTCTAAAATCTATAGACATGTTGAAAATATTGACAGTTACCCATCAATGACTACCTCTCAGCAGTCTGTGCACTACTTCTGGGAAGAAAGGCCAGAGAAATATGAATATAACTGCTGTCTGCATAGTTTCTTCCCCTGCCTTCTGCTCTTTGCGTAGTTTCTTCCCCTACTTTGCCCCTTTCTCCTCCAGAACGATGTTTATACTTAATGTCAAAAGGTGCAAAAGAAGTAGATTAATGGTGGTGGTTAATTTAGCAAAATCTCAAGCACGTATCTGCTACCTTTTAATTCCAGTAAAGGATATATATGGACAAACTCTTATGCTAATCTAGTTTCTGCAGTGCTTCATTTCTTGGTACAAATATATTTTAAATTGCAAAATGCAATGGTATTTACCATTGGTAAAATTCTAAAGACCAGATGCATAGGTACTGCTGGTTGCCTGCAGAAAGATTTGTCAAGTAGATTCTTTTCAGCACTATCAATGCTAATATTTTAATGTGATATCTTCCAAATATATTCCCATTCTAAAGCTTAACTGTTGTCTTTCAGTTCTTTATAACTGAATGGGAAGTCATTTTGTTTCAAGTGATGTAGGTTATGGTCTGTAGTAATGGAACTGTCTTTTTTTCAATTTAGCAAAATACCATTAAGAATTAATTTATGGCCCAGCTGCATTACTGAATCATAGAGGTATGTGGGAACGTTACACTCTGGATATCCTTTCCAACAAAGTTCTAAAGATAATTTTTAAAATACAGACACTTTCCTCCTTCATTGTACTGTAACTCGTATATATAAATATGATTTAGGGAACATGGTTTCACTGGAGATGCTGAGGTAGCAAAATGTACAATTACAGATAACACTCAACAGTGTGACACTGTGTGTATTGGATGCAATTTTGTGTTGCATAAGCAGCAAATGGAACAAAGGATGATTATTTTCAAGTGAAATAAGGAAAATCCTACCATCCCTTAGTACAAATGTAAAATCCTGGGAGGTAGTTCTGCCTGACTAAAGGTTAAAAATAAGTAAAAGGGACCTGACAAATATAGAGCATCTGTATGGTACACTGATGGACTATGATGAAGAGGTTTCATTTGTGAAGGAGAAAATTTTGTTTAGTAGTACTGTCACATTTATATTAGTTTGTTATTTTTTTTTAATACATTTGTTCAGAGGTTTCTGGCAGATCTAGGCGATGTGGCAGCATAAAAGCAAACACTCCCACTCCCTTCCACTCCCCCCCCAAGCAATCCACCAACAAAACTGCACAAAATGCAGAAGAACCGTTCCCCCTGCCTCCAAACCACCCCAAAAGACCAGAAAACACCTCCGGAGTTAAAGAATAAGGAATGCTTTGAAGTGGAAGTATTTGTGAGTATATTACAGTGATGCAATACAGTGACAACTCCAGTAGTATGAAGTGACAGCGTGGATAGTTGAGAAAAGGGAAAACCTTGTCACCTTCCACCATTCATCAGTAAAGAATTTCAGTTACATTATTCATCTTAGCCTGTATCATGGTGTAGATGGTTTTATGTGGAATTTTATCCAAGAGACTTTATCATGGTAAATCAGACTAGGAGGATGGTATACATTAGGACCAATTGAGGTCAGGTTCAGTTGTAATCTTTTTTGATTGAAGAATCAGATTATTTTATGAACTTGAAAAAATTTGGAAGTTTCCATTCAGCACATGATAAGGAGGTGTGGAGATGGAAAAGGGACAAGATCGTAAAGGTACAAAGATCGGAAGGGACCAGAAATAAAAGAATGCAAAAACAAATAGGGTTAGAGAAATACATATCTTACTAAGCTTTCTTGCAAGCTGAAATGTTGGGAGTAAATTACTGCAGAGATTTGATGTTCATCTCCTTCCAGGTACTCATTTTATGTTATAAATGTGAAATCGGAGCCCCTTCAGGAATTCTAGGGGATATCTCAGAAGCCGAGGCACCAGTGGTGCAGAGGCAATGCGTCCCGGCTCTGCACTGCCCTGTTGTGCTGCTTCTGATGAAAGGAAGACTCAGAGCCCTTCTGTCTTCACATTCTCTATTGTGTGTGAAATTACTTTGCCCTTCTGCTGAGGAGTGCTTTGTCTATAGTAGAAGATAAATCCATAATTCGTAAATCTCTTGTATTTTTCATCTGCCCTGTGACTTTTGTAATTTTATGAATGCGAGGTATCTGTAAAAAGCTGCATAGTGGAAATAGTAGTGCTTTACCTAGACATGTGAACACCTCTTTGGGTGTCAGGCAAAGGCAGATGCTATATTTAACTCAAGTCATTTACCAACGGCAGGATTTCTGCATAGTACATATTGGCTCCCAAAGCCTGAGAAACTGTGTTGATTTATGTTCGGGACCTGGCCCCTTGCTGCTCTTTCAGATCCTTTTTGTTGTGGATTGTGATCTGTATGTTAATTTATCAAAGTTGGGATTCACAGGTCGCAGTGTTACAACCAAGCAAAAAGTCTTATAAAGAAGGGTACATTCATCTTCTGACTGCATGTAAATATTCTGGGTTCCTATAGCTTTAGCTAGATGACTGTATTATCTCATTAATCATTTTGTGAGGATTTCTGTGGTGGTGTTCTCTCTTCTCAAGGATAGACAGGCATTTACCAATTCTGTGATCAATGAATGAGTTATTAGAAACTGTAATGCTTATAAACTGAAGTAGCAACATTGCTGTCTATTGCTTTTCTTGGCTGGCTTCTGTAAGATAGAGTTTATGGGTGAAAAGAAGAAAAAAGGCCAAGGTATAAGAGCTGGCCAAAATGCAGGCTTGCTGGATTTGAGAAATCTAATTTCAAAAATAAATTGAGTTTGGACCTAATGTCTTACTGGCTCTAAGCAGTGATTTTTCTATCCTTTATTTTAACCACTCAGAGTATTGATTCTTTGCAGTAACATATTTAACATCTGCTTTACAGGGGCACCCAGCTCTTTGAGGTGTGGAGAGCCCTACGCAGTGCGCAAGAGCAAGGCTGCAGAGCGGGAAGGGCGGATGCCCCATGCAGTGCCTTTTCCTGATTCCACTGTGCTGCTCCCTGCCTTTGCTTATGAGAGAGCTGGTGGGGCCAGAGACTGGGTACACTGGTATTATCCATGTGGAAAGAAGCTGGATAGCTGTGCCTTCTTCCCTGCATGCAAAGCAGCTATCCCAATAGATTAAAAGCAGGAGTGTTGCAGCTGTGTGAATAACTAACCGTCCTGGCACTGTATATGTGTATGTGTATATATATGCATTTCAAAACTTTTGGTTTTCTTTAGTAAAGCTGGTTATGCTTCTGAGAGCTACCAAAATGGGAACAGGATGGCTGCCATCGTGCCTAGTTTCTCACACAGGTTTTCATATTTTCTGATAGCCTCTCTGCATGCTGGGAAGAAGGACTGCGACTGTTTTTTGCCACCAAGTAGTTCTTTTCCTATTCTTTATTTTGTTCTTTTCTTCATGAAGGAAGCCCTTTTTAGCAACCTTACCCATGCTTTATAATAAATGAAGTTAAGTGAAAGTTTGTGTATGGCAATTTAATTTTCCTCAGATCAGATGTTCTTTTACTTACGATGCTGCATGATTGATTTTAACCAGATGTCTTTTCACGTCTCTGCTCTCTCCTTACAATATTTAGAGAAAACACAAACCATCAAAATGACCTTACAGTTCTCAGAAAATACTAATTAAATTTTTCTCATAAAAACAACAGTGGAAATCATAGTTCTGAAATAAATCAGCAGCAAGAGATCATTAATATCCTCAAAAACTCCAGAAAACTTACATTGACAAAGCAAAAATACAAGAATAAAGTTTGAGTAAATTGATATATAATTAATATGGACAAAAACCTTGGAAAATGTCTGAGAAATAACTGACAGCATGTGGTAGCTTGTGTTCTCTAATGTAGGTTTAAAACGTTTCTGACATAGATGGTCTAAATTTTTTTTCTACTGAAAATTTAGTGTTCTGGGACAATGATTTTTGGTGATCTAGTGGATGTTCAGTGTAGCCTTTAAAAATGTGCAGTATGTGCTTTATTTGTTGAGCTGAAGAGATATGCTTTGTTTTGTTGGGTTTTTTTTTAAGTATTAAGGAAAGCCTGTATTATATGTTGAATTTAACAAAGGTAAAAATGCTATCCCAGCAAAAGGTTAATTATGTCCACACAGTATAAAACTTGAAGGATAATTGCATTGTGTTTGTAGGCCACCTACTTGTGGCCACCAAAGTAATCCTACTTTGCAATCGGATCACTGGGCTATAATCCAAGCTGAATGAAAAGGAGAGTATTTCTCTCTTCCATCATTCCTGGCCACTGAGATGAATGCAGCTTTTACCAGCTGCTCAGGTGTAAGCAGTGCCCTCCAGCTTTTTACCTAAATGGCTGTGATAATCAAGGGCCTGTATTAAACCATGCATGGTGATGGAGAGACTCTGCCTTTTCTTGTCCAGATTACTGGTGCTGAACAGTATGAACTTTGCTTATAATCCCCACCTCCAAGAGTGCATGTGACATCTTAATTGAATTTGGAGAACAGCACTAAAGAATATAGCCAGTTCCTGCATGTAGCTTTACTACAGCGCAAGCTCTCACTTGGTCCAATTCATCAGCCAAGTGATTAATCCTAATCATCATGCATATCAAACTAGAATACCTGATTATGCATATGCAAGCTATTAATTTGAAAGAAATAATTGTAAAATTTCAATTGCATTGTCACTAGTCAGCTATCTGCCCTTTCCAAGTCAGAAGGAGCCATTCCCCAGCATGTTGGTGGCCTCCTGAGTTAGGAGAGGGGTTGGCACTTGCTCTGCCAGGAAATCCAGTGCAGCCAAGAGGGCAGAAGAATAAAGCTGCAGTGAAGCAGCAGCCCACCGCGGCGGCTTTAGGGGCTGCAGTTCATTTTTCTTTAATTTGAAGCCCGTTGTGATGTAGCTCTCTTGGATTGTTTTATTTTGAAAAATGTGTATCTCATTTTTCAAGATATGGGTGGGTCCTGATGGCTGGGTGGGTTCCCTGCAGTGGAGGGAGAGGAGGGTAATTTGGTGGGTCAGTTCACTTTCTGCCTGGTATTTTTATAGATAGCTTTCAGATTTAGCAAATGCCTTCCCCCCCCCTCCCCCCCTCCCCGCCATGCTTGTGATGTGGCATTTAAACACCATATTGTGTAAATTAGGGAAATCACTGGGTACTAGAATGAGCAATGAGCTGAAAGAAAAATTGATCAGTAATTAGGAAAGTTAATCCACTTGTGGCAGTGAGCCTGAGATTTATCCTGATGTACTGCTGTTCAGCTAGTGTAGATATAAATAAGGCAAGCTGGAAAAAAATCTCAGAAGTCCTACTTAAAATGACATGGGTTAGGATCATTAGGCTTTTCAACAGGGAAGAGATATTTAGTAGAATACAGGTTTTATTCATTGTATAAATTCTCTAATTTTATTTTATTCTTATTTTTCAGCTACTGAATATCTACTGTTTGAGTTGTACCCACATCTTCCCAACCGTAACCCCACAAGAAAAAATTTTAAAGAGCTGAAAACAGGAAAACATAGAATATTGAAGGCATTCACTTTCCCTTTGGCTTGTCATGGAACTGTTTCCATTGGAGAGATTGGATTTCAAGCAGAAATGCAGGTTTAACATTTTTTTCTATAGTTATTTTCTACAGTTTATGGTGCTAAATGTAAATGTAGAGATGCATTATCACAAGAATGCTGTTCATAAATATGGCAGAAGTGTATGGTTCTGTATTTGAAAGCAAAGTAGGCTTTGGCAAATTGTCTGCACAGTTCTGATGAGAAAACACATTGAAATATTAGCTGGGTTTATGTACAGTATGGTTAGCCATACAAGAATAATCTATTGTGCATAGATTGTTGTCTTACAATAATTTCTTACTCTCTTGTTGGTCGTTTATTGTAAAGTTAAAAACAAAATCAAAAATTTAATTTGAACATTAAAAATACAAGAGAAAGCCACCACAAATAGTTGATTTTCTCACATTAGATGAATGTGTCATTAGCAGGATACGTACGTCACAAAACCAAGCCGTAAGTGCTGCTTCTGGCCATTCCCCTGGTCACCACCATCCCTGGTGCCTTCTTGGGGCCCACTCACCGCTGTGGGCTCGGTGACAGTGCTCAGGGTGCCTGCTGGGCTACGGGGCTGCTGCCATAAATGTTTGTCACTTGTACTCTAAAAAATAAGCTGGGAGACTAATGTTAGTTTTCCTTATTCTGTGCCAGCCTCTTTGTAGTGTGACCAGGGAATAGAAGGTTCCCTTAGGTTCTCTCTTTGTTCTTAGTGCAGAAATAGCTTTTGTATTCAGGGCCAGCAACTGTTACGAGATTTTTGTCCCATTTTTTCCACTTTGTTTGTTCCACGTTTCATCTCCAGCTAAGTTTGAGCAAACTTTAGATTTAGTTGGTAACTGAGCAGTAAATCTAAGTTGGAAAATGCTGATAAACCTAAGTTGGAAATGTATTATAAACTTAAGTACCTCTTTGAGCAAAATGATATCTTGGCATTGCCAAACCTCATAGATGGGGAGAAGAAAAAAAGAGGAGGGAGAGAAGGAGGCACAGCAAGAAAAAAAAAAAAAGGGTCTTGAACTCAAATATTTTTGTTTTTCCTTTCTGCAATAATCTTATTATCTTTTGTTGCTTTGGACAGCTAGATATTAGCCGTGATTTGGTGTACAGCATTTTGTAATACTGATCCTTTTACAACTCCTAAAGGATGTAATAGAATGAAATACCCTGATTTCAAGCCAGAATGACACGTCCGTAACAATTTCATTTTACTCGTGTGTAAACTAAACTGTAATACAGAGTCAGAACTGGAATAACAGCAATTTTTATAGTCCAGGTTCCATGGAAAAAGTAGTGAAAAATGGGGCAATGCTATAAGTGCTCATTCCCAGAAGTTGCAGCCACGGCGGAGGACAGGTAGGGGAGGCCCTGTGGCTTCACTGGTGCTGAAATGCAGGCACTTTGTCAGAGCTCTTTGGGAGCGAGATGTTTTGCAGACCCACCAGGAAGGAAAAGGAGGACGACGAGGGTGGCTGCCTTATTACCACCCCCTTGTTGTGGATTTTATTTCCAGATGGGTGAGGGACTGAATCCAAAAGTCTTCGATCTGAGGGAGCCCACGGAGTACTGGGAGTGGGGTGAGTTTGGGAGAGCGTGTGTGCGTGTGAGTATGTATGTAGCACTTTTTCTGTAATGATCTAGGCAGAGAAGAGAGCTAGAAGGAATATCAAGAAAATAGAATCATAGAATGGTTAGGGTTGGAAGGGACCTTCAAAGGTCATCTAGTCCACCCTGCCTGCAAGGAGCAGGGACATCCCCCATACAAAATCTGTATAGACACAATGGTCAGCAGACCAGCAAGTGGGGAATAAAGGAGCTAGGAAAAAAAAGTATATCTGTACTTGGAAAAAAAAACACTGCAGAAACAGTAGATATTCTTAGAAGTGGCAGATCAGCACCTACAGGGAATAGTGAGTTTGCCAAATAATGTGAAGGGATGGAGGGCTCACCAGGGACCAGCTTGATATAAAGTGGTAGCATAACCTGGCAGTCACATCTGTAGCTGATGCCAGCAATGTGAGTATCTGTGATCCTGGTTCCTGTTAAGGGGACTCATTAGTATAAAACCTCTCTGCCACAGGGTAAATTGCTCCTCTCAGCCATGTCTTTGTCCTCCTGAACTGGCTGAAGTCTAATGTAGAATAACCGTTTGCAGAAGGATGCACAAATTTCAGATGGAGACAAACTTTCAGGTGAAGCGAACTGCATGGAAACCACATGGAGCATCAAAGAGGAGGCTGCCACAGCTCTGCGGGCTTCAGAAGATAGAAGAATGTTCTACAAAAGGATACTCCTGGCAAAACATCGTGATAGGCATGCAGGCCCTCTAAGCAAAAGTGTAAAAAAAAAAACCCTAAGAAAACAATCCTCAGCGGTGTTATTTTAATGACTATACAACCTTCAGGTAAGCCCGGAATGCCTTCTCTCATCTTTATGAGAAGCCTTTCAACGTTAATGGGAGAGCATTGTTGCTTTCAGTTAGATTTGTTATTTGTGCTCTGCACAATCTGCAAGTGGTGTCACCTTGATGGAAGAAACAGAGTAAAACTGGTATAGGAGGGGACAAGCCTGCTGTTTTCTATCACTTAGGAATCCTCAAAGGAGAGAGAAAGAAAGCAGGGCAACAGCAATGAGAAATCTTCAGACAAGTTTACACCGATGTGAAGAAATTTGCATGAACAGTTCTGTTCATTTACCCCACAGATACCAAAACAAGACAGAAGACAGAAAATATAAAAATAAAGAATGATCCTAGCAGCAAAACTTGACCATTTGTGGAAACCTTAGACCCTGGGGTGCTGGTATCATCAGTGTTTCTTTGTAGATATGAAACCTGTGGTAGAAGCCATGGAGTGAAGAGTTCACGCCCTTAAGTCCAAAATGTCTTCAAGTGACTTTGCATAGACTGTTCTGACAGCTGAAAACTAACAATTGCCTTAAAAAGGTGTAATCATATGGTCTGGTGGACATGTGCTGCAGCACTAAGAAGGTGGAAATTGAACCAGTTTTGCCATGGCATCAGAGTAACAGGCAAGGCAGACGCTGGGAGCAATCAAAGAGGAAAAGGTTTCCCAAGGTTAAAAATAAAAAAATGAAGACATCAATCAATCACTGAGTATAAGGGGAAATTGCGAGCTAAATACCACTGAGTAATTAAAAGTTACCGTCAGTGCTTCTAAATGGCACCTTAGGACTGAGTCAAGAGCACGAAGGTGAAGAAAGGTCTCAAAAATTCCCTCTAACCAGTTCAAAAGACTTCTGTTTTCAGGGCATGTGTTAGTCTTCCGTGGTAGATAAGCTGGTGTGATTTGCATTAAAGTCTGGTGTAAGTACAGCATAAGAAAAGGAGAGGGAGAGCAGCTCACAGCACTTGTAATACCAGAGGAATATTGCAGAAGACTAATTATTTTTTTAAAGCTTAAGGAAGAGGAAAACTTAGATTGCTTTGGACTGTTTCTTCACTTCATTCTCACCCAGTGCTGGCGTTTGTGTTGTAGGAATTGATTCAGCTTAGGTGAGTCCTGTACAAGAGTGCAGGAGTAGTGCAGCCTTTGATCTTGGTCTCTGTAACCTAGGAGTGAAGAGGGAGTGTGTATGGGTACACTGGCAACTTCTCAAAAACTCAGTGCTTGGGGTAAAGCAACACGATGCCTAATTTCCTCTTACTAGGCAGTGCAAGTGGATAAAGGCAAAGGAAATTACTGCTTGTGAAGCCAACGTCATACATAAACTGCTGAAACATAGAGAATTTGGTTGGGATGGATGTATAAATGCAAAAACACGGTTTGTTACTTTGAGCTGGACCACCGCCAGAAAGTTTCTCAACTTCTTGGAGGCAGAGGGAGTAAAAAGCATTTTAGAAACGATGAAACTCAGGGTTTTCAAGTACCATATTTACCAGGACCTGCTACTCCTTGGTGAAATTGATGCTGTCTGTGTTTCAGGAACATAAGTTTTTGGAATACAGGAGGTTTCAAAAGAAATTGTTCAGCCTAGGAAGAATGGCATTTTGGACCTGCTTGGCTTTGGGCATCCTGCGGCAAACTGGCTGTGAGAGTAGGGAAGTGCTGCATCCTCTGGGAAGTACCACATTATCCCTGGCATTGGTTTCAGTTGCCACTAGCTGGACTTCATCCTACAAAGGTAATTGCAGACAATTTGTAATGAATTCTGCATAGCTGAATCATAATAAACCTGGTTATTGTATCAAAATGATAATAATGGGCATTTTTGCTGCAGTGTGTAGTAGAAAACAATGGAAAAAGCTGGAACTGCAGTGAACTGTCACTGTGACAGAATTGGTTTATAACAGTAGCTTTAAGTATAACTTAAAACTGGATTTTTCTTTAACTGCTCCCTTTCAAAGAAGGTTGTAATTTTTTTTTTTGGACAAAAATGTGCTAGCACGCTCTGAAGTTGAATGCAAGAATGGCTGGAACAGTTATGGCAAATGCAATTTACTTGATAGTAACTCCAGTGGTTAAAAGCTGCAAAGAGCATTGTTGGCTTAGCAAATTGGCATTATGATATTGTTAATCCTTTGCTTGTAGACAGCACAGCCTAACAGAAAACACACTTGAGAAACCTGGCTTTCGTTTTTGGCTCTGCTGATTATTTCTGTCTCATTTCTGCCTCCTTTAGTCAAATAACAATTCCCATTTGCTTTGATATACACAGAATTAAAGTGCTATGTCTTTAAAAAAAAAAAGAGGTCAGTGCTACAGTATAGATGTTATTAGAGTATGCTTATTTTAATCAGACTCTGCTCCAACAGTGTTTGTCTTCTCTGAAATAATCCCCTGGCCTCAGCCCACTCCCGAGTGGTTGGATGCTTATATTGCAAAAAATTTGGGGCACTATTAGTGATTGGATGGTCTCCTCTTCCTGGGATGGGATGGGATGTTAGTGAGTTTGGGGATGGGACACATCACATTTTAGCAGGGTAGCAGCATTGCCAGCTCATGTTGCAGACACTGCTCTGACCTGGCCACTAACAGTATCCCTAGTAGCGGTTTGTCTTCTTAACATTTCTGGCTTGTTTTGGACTTAATTTGCATCTTCCAAAAGTGAAAGGGAAAGTGAGGAAAGCACAAGCTCTGACCTATTTGGAGAATAACTGCAGCAGTTCAAGGACTGTTGATGAAGAAGTTGGTATTTTCTGATGCTGTTTCAACCAACTTGGCAGCGCTGCAGTTCAGGTTCAGAGGTTGTGTTAGCACATCTCCATGGCTCCACAGACGGGACAAGTCTTGACCTTGTTCTAGGGTAGCTGATCCAAAGCTGTATCTTGCAGTCCTGCATGGGAGGCGGGCGGTCGTCAGTGGTTGACAGCCAGTTGCTGTGCAAGGCTGTTGTCTGCCTGTAGCTGCTGGCCTAGAGCTTGCGTCTACCTCAAGTGAGCCCTTGCTGTGGGTGGCCCAGCAGCTGCATAGTATCTTTGGAGGGAAGAGCGGTGAAATTGGACAACTTCCATAGCCTTTCAGAAGTTGCTATTAGACCCATTTTAGCACATTTAGAAGTATGGCTGATAACCTCCTATGAACATGCTGTTTCTGATATGTATGTTTTAAATAAGTATTTTTATTCTGCTCAGGCTTTCTACATGAGAGAAATTCTGGACATTATTTTTGTTCATTAGCTTCAAGTTAGTAGCTCATGCATGTGTAACTGGGCCAGAATCTCCTACATCTTTTCTCATTTGAGATTTCTTTCAAGTTCTAGTAAATTCACTCTTTAATTTAATCTCAGCATGTGTGCAAGGCTGTCCCTGAAATAACTGTTATCCAATGATTGTAGCTTCTACGTTAGTTGACTGCACCACAGAATAGTTGATGTTCTGTCATCTACTGTTAATAGCACACCATGAGCAGAGAGCTGTGTTTGCTAGGTTGGTTTTACAAAAACTAGGTAAGTGACAGGAAACTCCTTATAAGTCTAAGTTAGACAAGGTGAATGAAAATGAAAAGTAAGATTCTTAGTGCAACCTTTATCTACTAACCATACTGATAAGATTGTATCAGAAATTACAGCAGTGGCTGTTCTCTCCATTACTTCTATGATTGTGTCAGCATTTAGGCAATAAACCCGAATTTTCTGGGCTTGCTATAAAAAGTCATGCTGAGCACGAACGTGTTGCACATGTACTACATCTCAGTGTACAGGAAGTCTTATTAAAATTGAAAAAAAAGGTTTCCATTAATGTCTTTTAAAATTATTAGAGAAGAATGAAGATTTTATGGTTTGAGTTGCACGGTGTCATGCTTGCTATCAGACAAAATCAGCTGAGTTATCCCTTGCAGGCTTATCTTTGTTCACTAGCTCAGAACCACTACTTACTCATCTGAATGCTTGCTGTGAGCTATGCATCAGAGCATCTGTCTGGTAGCCTTACTTACTGCAGCCTCCATGAAAGGAAATGATTAAAAGCACAGTGTATTTTGGGGTAAAAAAACTGATTGATGTTTCCTGCCCCTCCTCCCCCCTTTAAGTGCAATGGGTTTTGTTTTCTATTGTTTGTTTATTTTTACTTTGTATAGTAAGAATCTCATTTATTATGTATGTATAGGCAGGCAGCTGCAGTAAAAGCCTGATGCAATGCTAGAGAGAGTGGCTCAGTCTGTGTTGGCTTTCATGACCTCTGTGCTGGGCCCAGTAAATGGTCCCTTACTGGAGGTAAGGCATTTTAGGGAAGGGAGTTTAAGCATGCAGGCATTTGTTGTCATCCTGGCCCCCAGAATAAGATGTCTGAAAAGATGAATGATAAAAAGTGTGGCAAATTAAAGTTCTTAAGAAAGTTTTTGTTAAACTGGCCTTCATGACAGTAGTTTCAAAAGATTCTCTCTCTAGTGCTCAAAATGTATGGAAAAATAGAGGAAATCATTTATTCTTTTACCATTCGGCTTACATTTACAGCTAAGTACTTTGGAAGATTCTAGGTTGCAACAAGTAAGACTAACAAGGTGACAAATAGCAGACTAATTTTAATTGGATCAAGTATGTAGTGGTTGCTTTGGATAGAGATTATAACCATGCTCTGTTTTGTAATTCAAACCATTGGCGGCAAATTGCAGAACTGTACAAAAGCTGGAATTTCCATTCTGCAGAAAACCAGGATATTTCAGCATTTTTTGCTTCCTAAATATTAAATAGTTAAAACATTTGAAAGTTCGATTTTGGAAGAGTTAATGTATCGATTTATTTGGCTTTGCTTATGGCTAAATAAGAGGTACTTCAGCCAAGCTGCTGTCTCTGTTAGCAGCAATATGGGGGAACTTAATCACTGCTTGACAACACATCCCATCTCCCATGATACAGACTGATGTAAGGAAAAAAAAAATATGGTCTGAAGTTTCTGGTCAACTTCAGGAATATTCTAACTGTGAGAGAACTTACTGTAGGGGTAAGGAAGAGGAGAGAGTAAAAGGACTGAAGCTGCTCAGGAGGTCATCCCATAGGTGCAATAGGAGAATGTGGCTGTTCCAACCTGCAGCTTTTGGGAAACAGCAGTTCACAGTTTAGGTAACTCAAAGCAAAATTTCTTCATGTCATGCCACCAAGCAGAAAAAAAAATTATTTGAGTCAAACTACTTGGAACAAGATATTTTGGTATTGGTTTTCCATAAAAATGCATATTAAAAATATATATATTTGCCTGAAACTGTGTTTTTCATGTAGGAATGGATTCAGTAGTTGCAAAACAGTTAAGTAACACAGTCTTCGTACAGGCTTGCTATTCTCCTGGCTTCTGTTCTTTAGTTCTCCAGTTGTTTTAGTCTTACCTTTAAATGTTTCAAGATAATTTAATTAGCAGCAAGAGCTTCTCCTGTCTAGGAAAATCCCATGCAATTTTATTAAGGAGAAAAATGGAAAGGGATAAAGATCAGGACCATCATTTTTTATTTAGTATCACTATCTCCAGTGTCTCATTATCCTCCTTGTATATGATTCATGGCCAGTAATTGTCTGTGGAGAACAAATGGCTCCCCTATTCCCAGATCTCCCACACTTATCTTTGAGCTACCTTTATTTTAGATTAAGACTTTCCTCTACAAAGTCTGTGCAAATGTCTCTTTCCCCTTGGCCACTACCAGGCAGAAAAGGAAGACTGGCTTGGAAATTGTTAGCAGGCAGGTGTGGGGATGGCTGCGCTGAACTGGCTGTGTCAGCAGGTTCTCCTGGATAACTGCTCTTGTTCCTCAGAGCTCATGGGCAATGTATCATGCAGGAGCTTGTTCCCCAGAAACACCCTGCCTGGGAGCCTTTCATAACGGGTTTGCAAATGGGGAACATTGCCCTTGCTCCAGGAACAGTATTTGTAAGGTAAAGCAGCTGAGGATGTTACTTCTGCTGCTTTCATCAGGCTGGTGTGCACCAGGTTTTGTGCTCAGTAGCTCCTTGAGAAGCTGCAAAGATCAACCTGGGAGCAGATGCCAAAGTGCAGTGATGATCGTGGCTGCTTCTCTTCTGCTTTCACAACTGTGAAAATCAAGCCACTCTGAGCTCTTAAATGCAGCCAGGGAAGAGAGGCTGTGCTTGACCCCTCTCTTATGCAGAGACGCTGAGGAAAGTCTCTCACTGTGTACCTGGCATCTTGCAAAAGGCTTTTTTGGAAGCATGAAGGATTCTTCCTCTGCCTTTTGCTCAGTCCTACCTTATCTGGTCCTCTTCCGGCTTGCGGATGCCTCAGATAAATCATACTATCTAATACTTAAGTTCACACATTGTGAGGCAAATTTGCTGTGCCCTGGCTGAGCAAGAGGTGATAAATGTGTGTAGTGCAAGGACAAATGTGAACCCTTCCCTAAATCCAACTACAAAGCTTTCAGTGAGGAGCCTTCTACAGTCTGTGCCAGGGCTGTTTGTGTCCCACTTGCTACAAATCACTGCAGGCGCAAGCTGCTGCATATAGCTCACCTGGCACAGCTTTTCTGGCAGATGAATGTTTGAACGAGGATGATGTGGGTATGTCCCCAGTGGCTTCAGCAAGATGCTGAAGGTAATTGGGTGGTGTGAGGAGCTGCCCACTGGTAAAATAGCTTTGTGAAATGTTAAGGTGGGAAAAGGGAGCTCTAACCTCTCTACAGTGCTGCTCTGCTGCCTGTTTCTCCCAGTTTGCCGTCTCACTGAAAACTATTTCTTAAATGCTCCCTTTTCCGCGTGTATGTCAGTTCCTCCTCACTGTAAATTTCATGCAACTTTTAGTCTCTCCTTATAAGAAACTGTTTCCTTACTTGTTCAGGGACCCTGATTTTTACCCTACCCTTTTATTCTATATATATATTTTATATTTGTCCTGGTTCTGGCTAGGATAGAGTTAATATTCACCTGAGCTGGGTGGAGAACTGAAGCTGGTAGCCCCTATGGCTGGGATAATTAATTAATTAGCTAACAGCTGGGGTTAATTTACCCAAATTAGCCAAAGGGCTGTTCCATCCCATCTAACATCATGCTCAGTATATAAGTGAGGAGGGTGCTGAAAGGAGTCTCCTGTTACTTGGAAGAAACTAGGGGCGGAGATTTGTTGTAAGGCATTGTACTGTATTTGTATTCCATCACTGTTTTGTTTTCTTTTGTCTTTGCTGTTAAATTTACTTTTTGTTCAACCTCAACCCACGTGGTTTTTGTTTGTTTGTTTACCAATTCTCCCCCTGTTCTCTCGGAGGGTGGGGGGAGTGGGAGAGAGACTGCGTAGTCTGGTCCCGATCAGGGCTGAACTAGGACAATATTATATATGTATTATATTTTCTCTAAATATATTTCTTAGGAATAGCACTTTTCTTTGCTTCAGGCATGATGGTCCGATACAGTCACCAGGGGCCCTGCTGAGCTCGGAGTGGTGTTGTATGACCGTGGGAGAGAAAGGGGTGCTGTGTTACCACCTGTCTTTGGAGTGCTATGGCTGTGGTGCTGCTTTGGATGCCTTGCTCTTTCTGTGTGTGGGTGCTGAAATGCAATATTCGGGTAGACCTTCAGGATACTTATTTACAGACTTCTTTGTTCCTTTGCAAATTTGAGGTTGCAGTTGAAGGGCAGAGTAGGAAAAGTGATAAATATATTCTCTAGGAGCAGAAGGATCCAAGATGTCCATAAAAAGCTTTAAGAACTCCTGCAGGCCTCCTGGAATAGGCAGGCAAATTACTGCCTCAGACAAATGTCTAGGCTGCTAAATAACTCTTTGTTAAACAGGCAAATCTAAATGGACTGACACTGTCTCGGATATACGGTGGGGTTTTTCCCTTGTAAAACATTGCTATTCTGTTAAACTGTTGAGTCTCCTTCCTCCTGTTGCTCAAGATCATGTATTACTCTTTCTTTAATGGAAGCTGAAATGACCTGTGTGAGGTATGTTTCCTTATAGCTGGGAAACATGCTGAAATTATCCTAAACTTTGGGATAGCAGCTTGTAATTTCTCTCAGCTTTACTTGTGGCATATTATCGTGCCATCTTCCTTAGTCTGCCTTTCCAGCCCTGGCACTAGGTTGTTGTGTGTGAATTTTGAGTGCTGCCTTATCCCACAGCAAGGTAGGATGTAGAGAGATGCTTGCTAAGCTCTTCAGCCACTTCGCTTAATTATGGAGACACACTGTACCATAGGGCTGTGGTGTCACCCGGTCACTTTGAGGTCTGCGATTGTGAATGAGGTTTGGCAGTGGTAGCAGATCTACAGCAAAGCCAATAGCTTTCATTTTGTGAGGGCTGTGATTCAAAAAAATCGCCTCTCTTTTCTTACTAGAGGAAAAGAGGGGAATTTTAAGGGTCTGTGTTCAGAGGTAGACCAGGAATGGGTTTGACTTGATCTCTGTAGCAACTTGCAAATTAATGCTATTGCATGGTAACAGTCCCCAAAATAACACTTGTGATAATGTTGCTGCTGACTGATAACAGAGATTTCTCAAGAAAGATGTGTATGAATCAATAAAATCTCCAGTGAAAGTTTTCGTCTGCAGGTAAGAGCCCCTTTTAAAATCAAATGTGTGTTTCCAAATTGAGGTATGGTTGCCACAGTATGTGAGCTTGAGTCTTTTGTATTTAGTATAATCCTGGCACCCATATAGTGTTAACTCATTCTCTCAGAACAGTGAATGAAAAAGTTTCAATTACAACTCCATTTATTTCCAGTAGGAACTAAAAATCTATTTTAGGTTGGTCTATGATGTTCATGCTTGACTCACTGAATTGCTCATCAATGGCTTAATTTATTTTACTTGGAGACCCTCAAAGAATTACTTCAATGGCCTTGGGGAAATATATTGCAGTGCAAGGGTTCACTTGGAAGATTTATGTGATAGAGTAAGGAATGAGGTTGTAGAAGAGAAATTCATATACTTCAGGTGCATCTGCCAATAAAGAAATGTTGTCCATGAGTGCACATCTGACTCCGTGGAACCAGGAAACTACTGTATAAAGAAGCTGCTTTGGTGTCTCAGCAGTCTGTCGGACATCAAAACAAATAAAGGGTCAGAAGCACAAGTCCTGTGAGGAGCGGCTGAGGGAACTGGGATTGTTCAGTCTGGAGAAAAGGAGACTGAGGGGAGGCCTCATTGCTCTCTACAGCTGCCTGAAAGGAGACAGTATTGAGGTGGGTGTGGGTCTCTTCTCCTAAGTACCAAGCAATAGGACAGGAGTAAATGGCCTCAAGTTGCACCAGGGGAGGTTTACGTTGGATATTAGGAAAATTTCTTCACCGAAAGGGTTTTCCAGCATTGGACCAGGCTTCCCAGTGGTAGAATCACCATCCCTGGAGATATTTAAAAAACAGGTACACGTGGATGTTAGGGACATGGTTTACTGGTGGACTTGGCAGAGCCAGGTTAACAGTTGGACTTGATGATCTTAAAGGTCATTTCCAGCCTAAATGATTCTTTAATTCTATGAAACATCTTTGGGATGGTCCATGCATTGTCTTGGATGTTTCTAATCCTCTGAGTCTTTACTTGGAGTCTTTACTTGGACCCCATACTGCTCTAGGACAGTATCGCCTGTTGACTAATAGCTTATCAGTACTCTTCACTTAGCTCTGTTAACACACCACTCAAAACATGCAGTGGAGATGAGGTCCAGGAGCAGAATGACCTTAATTAACTGGTGAAAGATGTAGCAATACTAAGGCCTTCCTGGCTTTGCAACTGAAATTATCTTGAAAGCAAAAATTTGCATCCTATAATTACTGACCCAAAACGTAATTCCATATTTGATGATGCAGCTTGCTCTTCAAGATGATTTCTGCTGACTGCCTCTCTCTGAGCACTCATCCATGTCACCTCCTGCCCTCCTGCAGCAGCTTTGGTATACCAGGAGCTCCTGTCGCATCTCCTGCAGCTGCAGGACCCTAATTTCAAAAGCAGCTCAGAAAAAATGGTGTGGCAGTAGCCTTGGGCTTTGCACTCACTGACGGACCTTTTGTTCCTGCCCAGTCTGTGTTTTGTAATTTCAAATGTATGGGTTGCATTGCAAAAATAAGCAAAAACCTGCCTTTTTAAAAACAAATGCTAACTTTACTAGACATCAGTAAAAAGCTGTTGCAAACTGATTTATTAGCGAGCATTAAAAATACTGGATCTCAGTTTTGTATGACAATAATATTTCTGTATTTCTGTATAATCAAATTGTGCTTGTACAGTGATCACGTTTGTCAAATGCAGTGAATTTTAATTGTGCCTCACTAAATATTATTTTATCTTATTATAAGAGTTGGCCCAAAAATACAAGTTGTAATTTGTAGACGTTTGGAGCTTTGTATTGTATTAATAGCAGCATCCTGTCAATGAATATTTTATGTGTATCACTGTAAGTGGACACAACCTATGACTTATGTGCTTTGAAAGAATCACCTTTGACGTTGTGAAGTCAGGCACCTAAAAATCTGGAAAACGCTATGGCAAAACTATTTCTGTAAACTACATTTTCCCTTTTTTAGGCAGGTGGGAGGGAGCTGGTAAATTGGAGGAAACTGCCCGAGATGGTGTTTAAGGTTTGTAGCAGTTTCCACAGTTGCCAAAGAATCTGTGGTTTAATTAGTGTATAGTTCACTGACCAGTTAATGGAGAAAGGAAGAATGTGTCTTAAATAAGGCTGTGATTTAATTTTGTCCTAATGTGTTTGCCTTGTTTATTGCAGGAAGTGAGAGGTGGATACTGAGCAAGAAGGTGCAGGAAGAGGTGGGTGTGAGCACTCAGCCAGCACTGCACAAGGAAATGACCTCTGGGCCTGGCCTTTGCCACTGAGATCCTCAGCAATGGTGAGTTCAATCACTTAACCCAGATTTCTCATAAGCCTTTTGCTAAACCAGTCCCACTTTCTGGACCCTTGTAGGTGTGGCATGTTTGCTTTAAAAATACAAAGTTTTTAATAATAGGTTCCGGGGGGGTGGGGGGAATGATTGTAGGTGCTCCAGATTATCCACATTCTTGAGAATGCTGCTCTGAAGGTAGCATAAATTAGAGGAACAATTGGAATTGAAAGCTTGAGTGCAATTGGCATGGAATATATTTGTCCAGTTTAGAAGCATTTGCAGTACTTAAGATACTGCCTTACTTTCCCTCATTTCCTTATCAGCTTCTTATTTTCCATATGCTGAAAGCTGCGTCATCTCATCCTAGTGGAATGGATTGTGCAGTGATCTTTTCTGCTTCATTGCAAAGTCAGCAAGGTTAAATTAAACAGCATTCAGTTTAAACAGCCACAAATTAAGCCAAATGACTTTGTATTGAAGCTGGTGAAGAGTAGTTACATTAAGGAGTACTTCCTGCAAAACTTGTGTTTTAAGTCCTACTGTGAAAAGCATCCAGAAAAAGCTAAGACTTCTAGAGCAGGATTTAAATTGTATGGAATTAATAAACAAAATGAAACAGTGTTCACTCGGTGCTCATTAGTTGAATCCAATTTAACCTATGTAAATGATGAAGTAGAGTTTCACAAAAGTGAGGATGGCACAACTGTGTCTGTCAGACTGTATCGTAAATCACCTGTTCTAGAGGACCAAACTAGTGTTATGTGTGTAAGCTCAATCCTAGTCCTTCATAGAGTGTTTTGCTTTGCACCTTTCTGTTCTTTTAACACAACTGATAACCTGCATCAAGAAGTTGCTGGATTTTTTTTCTGAAAGAGGTATTAAAATTACAGACTTCCAGTCCTAAAGAAGTCCAATCTATAGCTGGTGTGGAGAGCAGGTTGTCCCTTGCCCCCATGACTAATAGAGTCGCCAAATGCATCTGGTACCAACTATTGCCAGGAATGTGATTTTAGGCTTGGGTCTGGCCAAGACTGGAAAATTGTTAAAGCTCTGTTTCTTGTGGGGCTCTGAGGTAAAGCCTTTTCCAGTGAAAAACACTGTGGTGCCTTGGCCTCCAGCAGCCAGGTGTGTTTGGAAATCCCTCCTGTTGCTTACGTTGGACAAACCAGTGGAGTTCACAAATGATCCATACAAGCAGTCAGGCAGTAGTCAACTTTGGTAGTAGTCAAATTTGGCAGGAGGATCAAAGCTTAAGCTAGTTTAGACATTCCCAGCTGCTGCAGAGCAGTGGTGTCTAGACTGGGCTTGAACTGTGTTGGAAGCTTGCAAAACTACTGGAAACCCTGTACATAAAGGGAGATTTTAATTCTACTATTCTCTGTTTTGAACAGCTGTTTCTTGTGTTGCACCACAGGAAAGAGACCTCAGTGCAAGAATCATTTGAATGCATTGGAAAACAGATCAAAGCACATTCCTGTTGCAATGAGAAATCAAAACACAATTATACAAACCCCTTTTGTTGGACATCACTGTCGGCAGTGCCCTGGTACACTATCAGAGGGACAGTTATGTGTACAGCTCCTGAACTGGGTTTTGGCAAGGGAGTTGTGCGTGGTGCAAACAATGACACTTCAATGGCAAGTTTTTTGTCATGCCCTGGAGCATGAAGCTCATTTCTTTTCCTTATCCTCATCTTTCTCCTCTTTCCTGCCCCTTGCTTCCCACTCCTGCTGCCCTCCCCCACCCCCGGCAATTTTCATTGTTTCTTTAAAATTTAAACCTCAGTTCTCCTCTGGGTGGTAATAAGGTTCAAATACGTATTCTGTTCATGTTTTTAGCAAGTGCAGCTCCCCCTACGTCAGCTAAGTTTAAGCCAAGTTCAAGCACAAATAGGCATAATGCACAGATTTCAGTCATTTTTCAGTGGGTGCATAAAGGCATGGCACAAATGTTGGTAATTTACGGAGAATGTTCAAGAACTCTCGTGGAGCGTGGCAACCCGACCAGGCCTCCTGGGGGCTGGCAGCTTGGTTCGGTTTTACTTGCTGTCACACAGGGAATTAGATATTAATTCAGTGAAGTGCGTTTGTTCCCTCCTTAAACAGTAGTAATGTACTCAAGTATCACTTTTAAGTCAGTAACAAGAAAACCCTCTTAGCCTTTCAGATGCTTTTGCATTTGAAAAATACTTATTCTGATAAAGCAATGTGAAATTGTGTTTTGAGGGTTTTTTATAACCTTTTCAACTGGTTGCACATTGCTTACATCAAAAAAATTAAAAAAGATGTATGGTTTCTTGTTTGTTACAATTTTCAGTCATTTATATCTTTCTCTCATTACCAAGATGTTGCATGTGAAGTATGTGGCAATTTTATATTTTGAGTTTGGAAAGGTTTTATTCTAGAGATGAGATTCTTGATGTGGTTACTCCTAAATGCACAAAGACACGTAAATTTATAGTTGCCTCCATTCCTCTGGCTACAATAAATCGAAGTGGGAGGGAGAGGTCTGACTGTGCCAGTCAAGCACTAGAAAGATGTTAGGAGGAAGAATGAAGTTCAGGCAAGCTAGAGAGCCCAAAGCAAATAAGTTCCCTCTGCTTTTTGCAGAGAAGGAGCTTTCCTTGCATCTCTGCTTAACTGCAGTGTTCTTGTGCAATAGTGCTGTGCTTATCCTAATCAAATGGCATTCACACACTCCCCCCCCCCCCCCCCCCCCCCCCCGTCGCTGTGCCTTTTTAAAGACTATCTAGTCAAAGCAACTCATGTGAATAAGTTATGTTTGTTAGATATTTATTGGCATTGTCTTGGTTCAGTTGAGTTCAGCATGCTGAGAAAAACAAAAACCCACTTTATATTTTTCAGATACCCATTTTTTTAATGTATTTTTTTCCACTTCAGCTGTGAATGTGGTTTAGTTTATCTTAAGGACTGTGTGACCTGACAGGGTTTGTGCTGAAGTAAACCCACTGAAATCAAAGCTCCCTGAAGTCAACGGGAGGGGAATCCTTTGTGGGCAATGCTGGGGGAACCTGCCTCTGTTGGTTGTAGGTGCCCTGGTGTGGAGTTGGGTGTGAGATTGGAGGGGAGGTATGGGGAGCTTCGGCATGAGCTGGAGTAAAACAGCCCAGGCGACCATGACTTATCCAATTGTAACAGCACCCAGTACAGATGCAAAGCGTGCTCACTCTCCCTTGTGATCTTTCTTTAGTGTCATGAGAGGTAAGCTAACCAACATCAAAGACTCATTCCAGTTTAGCTCTGATGTATGTTTCTCATTAACCACCTCTTAGGAATATTACACCTGCTACAAAGGCTTCTTTTATGTATGAAATAATTGGGTCAGGTTTTTTAAATTTTTTTTTTTTTCATTCAAGATAAGTAAGTGAAATGAAAGCTACTTAATTGAACTCGAAGCTTTTCATAGCTTTTCTGTTCAAAGGGAGTAACCCTAGCCAACACTGGAATAGCCAGCAGTCCGGTGTGCAGAGTGACCCATGGTAAGACACCAGTGGGTCAAAATCTAGCTGTTTCTTTGAGTGCATACTTGAATCTGCGGTCCTCTATTTCAGTAACCAGACCCAGCCTCCAGGCTACTTCCCTCTTTCTCTGCAGAAGACATGAGTAAACAATTCTGTGAGTGTTTATACATTGGGACAGTTGCAATGGGAAAGAGGGATAAATCAGAACATCTGAGTTTTTGCACATAAATGTCCTGACAAAGATTTGTTGGAGGCAGTTAATCTGCCTGTTAAAAACAGCCTCTATTATGTTTACCTGCTCTGTTGAAGTTGGAAGATGGAGTGTCCTTCCCCTGCCCCCTCTGATTTGGACTCAGAAAGACCTGCCCTCACGCTTCATCACTCTTCTATCCAGGCAAAGGGCAGTTCGCTCATTTATGACTGGATGAGGATCGTTCCAAAATTTTGCCTTGATGCAAAATTTTTGGAATATTTAAAAAAAAAAAATCCAAAAGACTGGGTAATTGTGTTGTGCCGAGTGACACTAGGAAGTGCAGTGTAGATGACACTAGAAATGCCTAGTGGTCGTTATGCTCTAATGTTCTGTGTGCATCACCCAAATATCACTCCTTCCAGGAGAACAAGTGATTTGGGGTTTATATGCCACTGTAACTTGAATTCATGCCTGGACTGTACCAGGAAGGTTTCAGGGCTATGTAGTTAATGAAAACTGGTGAAATGTTCAGAAGTACTTCAACTCCTGAACTGGAGTGGTGGGGAGTGGTTTATTTTTTCAGTTGTTTGTTTCCTTTCCAGCTGGATCTGAAGTAACCAAGGCAGATACTTGTGCCGACCTCAAAGACTAGTGTGTGAAGGGATAGTGGGGACAGGTCTGAGTATGTAGAGCTGGGGGATTATAGGTGTTTTGTTTATTTGGCAGCAGATGTCTACAGACTGTGGTGCCCAGCAGTGACTTTAGCAGGCAGCAGTTTTTGCGTTGAAGGGTGAATTCAGCCTGGGTTTAGCTCCCAAGCTCTTCTACCTTCTCCCAAGTGAGCTGCAGATGATGAGCTTTCAAATGTAATATTTACATCCCCTTTTCTCTTGGATCATTGCAAAGAAAAACTCATCAAGCTTGGGTTCTCCTCCTAAACCACTCTTAGGCAGGATGTTTTCTACCTTTATTAGTCTTATTTAAATAAAAAAAAAAAAGATTACTCATGGCAGTGAGCACAGCTTACAGTAGACAGCTTCTGCTTAGATGCTTTGTTGAACAAGAAGCGAGGTAATCATTTGCTTATAGAGAAACATGCACATGTGCTGTATAGAGCTACTCCTTGTGATGGTGATGGGTGCAGATTCATGCCTTTAGTTGATTCTTTGAACACTAATAAAGTAGGATAGTATGTACCAGAAACAAAATTCCTACATGATTTTTTGAAAATTTGTTATATAAAGGGATGACCGAAGGGGGAAAAAAAAACAACAAAAAAGGCAAAAGATTTTTAAGAATTACTGCTTTATCTTTTTTTTTTATGAAAGGATGGATTAAAGCATTCAAATTAAAAATCATTAAAGATTAATAAAGAAGAGAGGCAACAGGAATAATTTTAATTTCCTTCGTTACCATATATAATGATAGCCTTAGGGTAGAATGAGAAAAATGTAGCATGTATGTATCCGTTACAACTATACTATTTTTGCTTCCCTTGACATGAATACATAGCTAACAAAAGCACTGTTACAGTACAAGTGTTCACTATGTAAATAATTTAACTATTAGCTATCAGAATGTCCAACCATAAAATGGCTATTGGGAGGGCTTCTGTTTCCTCAATGTGCAGAAGAGTTCTAGGTACTGAACATCATATTCATTTTCATCTTAAGCACCTGAACCGAATTCATCCCTGTAGTGACATCAGGAATGGATTTGGCTCCCTGACCTGATGCCAACATATTTGACTCCAAAGTTGGCATTTATTCATTAGGTAGTAACTTATTTTCCAGAAGTTTTATATCTACATAAACAAAGGTGAAGCTGGCAGGAGTTCAGCAGAACACAGTTTGGGAGGTGGGAGTGGACTGTGCAGTAGAGGAGCCTGTACCTGGGCAGGGTAACAGCGTGCTTTGCAATGCCTTTGTATTGCTACATTTTGCTGCACAAAGTGCAGTTAAGACCTGGTGAAGGAAAAAGCAGCAGAGCCAAATGACTGGTATCTCTATCTTTAATGAAATCCACTGGGTAAGGGGAAAGTAATGCTATGATGGTGGTGTTGGTGATGAATAGTTAATACACTGCGTGCTTTCTTCACTGACAGCCCTCTCTGTTTTGGTGGATTAAATTCCCTTTGTTTTTGTGCATATTTACAGTGAAAATTCCTTTCTGCACTGTACTCCATTTGCTCTAAAGATGCTTACTTACAGTAGGCTAATTGTGAGATTCAAAGTTATTAGCCTTTATGATGCTGAGTAGCTGTAATGCTCTTAGGTCTGTGCTCTTGAGTGTTTGTACATGTATTCCTGAGCCTGTGTCATAATATGTCCAGGTTTATGATTGCTAATGAACACAGAAGGCCAATTTGCAAAGCAGAGCAGATGGACGCATAATAAGTCTAATGACTTAATGTCACAAATGAGATGGCCTTGCAGTTACCTGTTATTCATTTCTGCCAAGACTGTTGCTGAAACCTCAGTGCAGGCCCTTGAGACTGCTGCTTCCCTACTTAGAGCAAGCGCTTTACCACCCTGGTCACACTGGTGCATGCCAGTCCCTTGCTGTACCACGAGGATGATGGGTTCTGCCTAAGAAAGCTACTGCTGCATTATTTCTACCTTCTGTCTCATATTATCAGTGTGCCCCACACCTGGTCGCTTTTTTCACTGCAATTTAAAAATCTTTCCTGAACACCTTGCTGTTTAGTACCTTTATTCCTTCTTCTCCTCCTCAAATACATGTCATACATTATTGTGTGACCTTATTCACACAAATAATCCTTGTCTATTCCCTTTCCCCTTAAATATAGAAAAACATTTAGACCTGTGACTGAGTCCTCATTAAATTAGTAGTACTTGGAGGGATGTTAAGTTTTTATGTTGTGCTGGAGTAATTTGAAAAGTTAGGAGCCCAGAAACCAGCATAACTTTGTTTATTCCTTCTGATCTGCCCAATTTTTTTTTAATTTTTATCCCCCAAAGTATCTGATGATGCTTTCATGATGGAGGGGTGTCCTCCATAGTTAGTTTTGTAAGGCTTTTCCAAAGGAGCATACTCAGATGTGCCTGTTGGTTTGTGGGGAGAAGACAGGTCTCTGTTCCTATTCCCAGTGGACTTGTCAGGATGTATTTAAGTGCCGCGCTCATTCTGGTCTGAGTAGTGTTTGCGTGTGTTTTGAAAAATGAGTAGGTTTTCCAGCTGATAATCTCAGACCTATGAGCTTTTGCCACTTTTGTACTGCAAAAACTTTCCTATTTTCCCTGTTGAAAAGAGTCAGTCATCACAAGAAGTAATTGCTCATTAGTGCGGAGGGGAGGGGGGCAATAATGTGGCATCAATTATTTAATGTGCTGCTGATCTATTAATGTTGTCCTTAGTAGGTGCATTACTGAAAGAAAAGATATGAGGCACTTAAATTCCTTTCTAGGTCTCTATTTTATCTTTGCAGTTTTTCAGAAAGTCATAAATTAGGTTGTTAACTAACTGATTTATGGAATATACTTATTGTGGCGGTAATTTTCTACATCACTTGTAAAGTACCTTCTTTTATTTTGCCATCTGCATAATTATATTTTACCCTTTTGTCTCTGTGCATAATTTGTTACCCTGACAACCTTTATCATTCTTATGTTTTTATGGGTTTTTTCAATTTTTTTTCATGTGAATGTGATACAGAAAATAGATATATACTCCAGTGATATGAAACTTTAAGTGACAGCACTATCTAGGCTAAAATTAATTAACATGCCTGGATAAAATAAATGGAAAAATTGTTTTGTAACTGCACAAAATGACATGCAAAGTAGCCTTTTCATAAACCGGAGTTAATATGGGAAAATCAGCACTAGTTGATTTAAATTTTTTTTTAATAAACTTACCCAGTTGAATTAGTTTGACTTACGGGAATGTGGGCAACTGTGGTCACTGTTACATTGGCTAGTCAAGTAATAATGTTCCCATTGATCATCTCTTTTGAATAGAAAAATATCCATGGGAATCTCTGTGGTACAGATTGTTTTTTCAAGATGTGCCATTATTAAAATAAGTTAAAGGACATTGATTCATATTTACTTTAAGAAGCTATTTTCTGCATGACTACTGTGTAGTCTACTGTCGGGATGGAAGGATAGAAATCTGTATCTTTCATGTATGTATAGTGCATGTGCTCTCTCTCTTTAGTTGTGTCTATACATAGTGAGATAATAAAATGAAAGAGAAGCAAAACCAGAAGTGTGTCTGTTTTCCAGCATCAGAGTAGATGATGTAACTTTACCGGTATTAACCTTAAGTTAGATTTTTAACCCCGTAAATGGTGTTCCACATCAGACTTTGCCACATAGCAACTCCACTGATACGATGTAATGAAATAGGCAACAATAATATCCTAGGACAAGAATGAAAAGGTGCTATCTAAAACTTGATGTATTATGTAGAAATTTTTTTTTAGCATTAAGTTACACCGCCTGCCCCAGAGAAATAAAAATAGCACGTGTAAGAAGAGAGATCTTAAATTCTGCTGATTATTTTTATTACTTAAATATGCTACATCTGGAGGAATTTTAAGATAACTTACTATTGAAAATTTCATCTTGTCAGAGAGAATGCTTTGATTTACAACTCAGTTCCTAAATATAAATATAGTTTGTCTTTTTGTAGAGATTGAGCTAGTATGTAGTCATAAAGTGATTGGTTTTGTGGGTTTTCTTCATTCTTTTCAGATGAATGGATATTGAGTAGCTGGCTATTTCTAGTTCTTTTTCAGTCAATATTTTAATAGGATTTTGGCTCAAACTTTCCATAAACTGGAGACATGATGTCATTTCATGATCTTTCGCAGAGACAAAGTTATACCAGCATCTTCAGAAGCAATCACATGGTTTCAGCTTTCTGATATACTGAAGAGACTGCAAACTTACAGCCTCTGAGCTTTACAAAATGCTGAACTTCTGTTGGTTTCTTATTTTAAAGCCCAGGTAGTTTTTTGCAAGGCAACACTTGCTAGGAATAAGCTCATTTACTCCCTCTGTCTCAAGTCAAATTCCAGTACCTCCCAATGGGCTTTGCTGTGCCAGGGTGGTCATGACACCAATGAACTGCTGGGGAGTAGCTTTTCCCTACTTTTCCCCAGCTCCCAGTGGTCTGCTGGGTCTGGGGTGGCAGCCAGTGCCCATGACTTGCTCAACAGAGCTGGGTGCTGGTGCACTGGGAAGGGTGGAGACCACCAGCCCCTGCCTGTCCCCTCCTGTGGTCTGTTGGCTGGTCTCATATGGAGAAGCATTAACATGTGTTTTGAAGTACAGTAGGAGGCATATTTGTATGCATGACGTATTTGTATGCTGCTCTGGCTGGATGTACTGTGTGCTGTGTTCTCCTGCACTTAGAAGGACCAACTCACTCACCAGTCTATGATGAGAATGTGCAAGCCATATTTGACTTCAAAGTTATTATTTATTCATTAGGTAATTACTCATTTTCCAAATACCTAGCTGCTGTTGTGGTAAAGATTAAATTTGTTGAATTTTTTTTTTTAAATGGGAGTTTGTGACAACACATTGCAATTTCTGCAGATTCATTCTGGTAAATTCAGTTGATCAGTGATTTTGTTCTGTTAATTCCAATGGTTTAATTGGTTTTGAGGGCAAACTTGTGGTTAGACTAACTTCTAGATTTCACTTGGATATTGTGTTGGTTCAGCATTTGTATGGCTGTGTTTTGTTGAATAGTGGTTTATATTTAAGGGCGCATCTCTGTTTTGTCGCTTGTATAGGTTTGGTTTTGTTCGTGTAGTAGCAGTAATAACAGGTCACCTTATGGCAGGTTGTTTCTTTTAGTGGATCCCAAATGTTTCATCTGGATGGAAACCAGCTTGTCCATCTGAAACCTTGGCCAGTTAACTGTAATTATCTCCACAGCAAGTTGCTCTTTATTCCTCTAAACCTTCATGGCCTTAGGCTGTTTGTAACTTTAAAATACTAAAACTGGTGTTATTTCACTCTTTTTTTTTTTTTTTTTTTTTTTTTTTTTTTTTTTTTTTCTCTGAATGTATCTCATTAGAAGTTTTTAAGTGTTGCAGATTCCCAGCTTAACGTAATTTTTAGCAATTATCAACAATGCATTTTGAAGTTAACGCATTAGTGATTTGAAAAGTTGGCAGAACCTACTGGGTTTGGAGATGTACAGATTGAGGATGTTTACTTAGCTGGAAGGAAGGGCGTGAGGGATTTTACCAATATTCCGTGAACTATATATAGCAGATCTGTGGGTTTGGTTTTTTTGGGGTTTTTTTTGGGTTTTTTTTTTCTTTCAGACCAAAACTCTATGAGCCTGCAGTTTACAGTCCATTGATTGGATGTAAGAAAAACAAAAAACTTTCAGCCTCTTCATTTTACTCTCATGTTGATTTCACAATGAAATATAAACCCATACTTCAAAGAGACCGTATACAAGTATTAGTTTTTTACATCTTGTTTAGTAAAGCTTCAGAGATGGAATAGGAAATGAAGAAGCAAAATTTACTTAAGAAAATAACTTTTGGGAGGCAGAACGTTAGAAATCTCGTTTGCTGGTGATTTTGGCAGGTAGTTCAGCAATATTGCCAGGATGTGAGAATTTACTTGCTAAAACTAAAGTTGAAACAATTGCAAAATATCAGGAAAAAAAAAAAAAACCAGCAAGCACAGTTAACTTGAAACACCTTCATGCATTTCCTTCATCTCCTGAAAAGTTACTATGAGTTGTCTTTTCTTGCATTTGTCTGGTTGATTTTTATTATAGTAATTTCACTGATCTGTGAGCTGACTGTTTTAGTGTTTGTCTTAATAAGAGTATACATCTGGGTAAAATGAACTTCAAAGAGCAAAGTTTGAAAGCCATATAGTTTTATTTGTCTGCCCAAGAAGAAGAAATAAAACCTGCTCAGTTTGTCAAGTGTTTGAATTTGTTAGGTTTACTGTTTGGAGTAAATATGATAGAGTTTTGTAACACTGAGAGCTAGAAAAGATTTTTCCTAGAAGGGTTTAGCTTCACTTCTGAGGAACAGCTTAGTCTTCCTTCAGGTCCTTCAAGACCATGCTGTGGTCGTTTCAACTTTTAGTTTGCTTGGTCTGTAAAAGACTGCATAGTGCTTAACAGGATTTTACGTATCCCACTGAACATTCTCTTTAGAGAGCATACGCTATACGCACAAAGTAGTGCAGCTCTCCCCAAAAATAGAGAATTTTCTATTGTTGTTGTATCTGCAATTATAAAATATAGTGGAATGTGGATGACCCTAAAAGATTAGCTAAGAAGCTCTTCTCAGCAGCTGCTGTACAAATTAATTTGATGACAAAGCTATGAAAAATGCCTGTTGCTTAATGGAGAGATGATGTGTGGGTACTGGATTTTTGAAGTAACAGTTAAAGTGGTGGGGGCTGGCAGAATTATAGCATAGAAAGATGTAAATCTGTCTTGGTTTTAAGCATTGTGGTAATTATTACTAACACGGATAAATGTTACATGAGTATGTCTGCTGTGTGGTTCGAGGAGTAGTTGCATTGACAAGGTCCAAAACCAAGTGAAACTGACTGAGTTTATAACTGCATTTTGCATACGGCACGTATATAAAATAAGGAAATAGTTCCTCAGAGAGCTGTTTGTCACATCATCAATATTTTTTTTCATCATAGTGCTTTTATGAGCTTCCATTGATCTGTACTGTTTAAATATAATCCCGATATGGCTGACAAGATTCTCTTTGAGTGAAGGTTTGTTACTCTTCAGAGAGGTTTTTAATACGCACCTTAACATTTTCACGTAATGCCCCGGCTTGTGGATTTTAACATCAGCAAATTACTTTAAAAGAATACACATTGCTTCACATGCAAAAAAATCACTAATGACAATAGATAATAGATTAAAGAACCAGACCTTCACTAAAAAAAAGTACTGATGTGCGCAAACTGGAGGTCGTTTCAGAAGCTGGTGAAGTACTGATGCAAATAGATGCCTCTGGGACAAATGTGCTTGTTTGCTTGTAGATACCATGGAAAGAACTTCTGCACCATGTTCTTCTCCAACATTTGAGTAAAACCTTTCTTTAAAGGTTTGCAATTTGAACAGAGATAAATGAACTTGCTAATTTGTGCAAGTAAGTGGAATTCTGCTGTAAGTTGAGCGTGCCATAGTATAGGACAAAGGACAAGTAACAGCTACCAGAGACTTGGCATTTGGATAATGCAAGGCCAGCTGGCAGCTACCAAACCCAAATCATTGGAAAGAAGCAATCTCCCTCTTCCTAAATGCGTCTATTGACTTCTGATTAGCACATATGCTTTGACAGCTAGAGAGTAACACTTCATGTGTATGTTAGGCAAATTCTTTATTTGCATCTGTGTTCTGTATGCAATAAAATAAAGTAAAGCAGCTCAATTCCAGCACTTGGATGAGATGCTCTCCCTAGCTCCAAGGGGGGACTGTCAGATGTATTACGTTGATTTGAACCAGTGAGCGTACCTACACTGCCTGGATCTTTCTGGTGGTGAGTGTCGGTGTCTCTGTAGCACTGGGCTTTCTGCCACTAATTTTTAGTATGGTTTCTTGCCTGTGTGTTACACTGCTACTGACAAGTTACTCACCTATAAAGTGCTGACAGCATGGTCATCCCTGCTGCTAATTTTTAGGGATGACCAAAGGGAACTTGGTGAGTGTGTTTGCATGAACTTCTCAAGATCTGTCTGATTAGAGCTAAAATTGCCTCCTGATTTATTGGAGCTGATGGCCCTTAAGCAAAGACCATTAGTCTGCTGAAAGACTCCCATTTGATGTAAGTGGGCTTTAGATCAGGCTTCATGTCATTTAACAGCTACATTTCCTGATTGTTGGAGATGAATGCGCTGGATTCTTGCAATGATATTTGAATTAAGCATTACAACCCTGATGTAGGAAGTAATGCATGATATTCTGTAATGTGAGTTATAATGGAAATGGGAATAGAGGATAATAATGGCTCCAGAGGGCCTCAGCGATTATTAGTCGTCGTATCCCTGTTCCCTCTGTCATCTCCCAGAGTCAGAAACTGGTGTGGAGGCAGAGACTGCAATACTGGGGACAAAAATCAATACTTTTGCCACCAGCTTGGCGAATTCAAGCCTGCTGTGGCTTTGTGAAAGGTAGCTACCCGTTCCCTGTCAACAACATGCAGTTAAAAATGTATAAACTTTGAAATCTTAAAGCCTGATGTAAAAGAATTTGAAAAATGTTTAGGTAAAAAAAGCTGATGTAGTATACAAAATGATTACAAGAGCTTCCTGTAGCTATACAAATGTAAGAGTTTTCTCATAAAATGAGATGATAGTGGAGAGTTCTTTGTATATAAAAATTTCTTTTTTCCCCAGAGGTCAAGGCAGATTGTGCTCTTTTATGAATTTCATAGTTCTAAATATTAAGTTTGAAGAAAAAAAAGTAGGACATTTCAGGTAACCGTTGAACTACATAGAGCTACTTGGAAAGATGCCTGATTTTACTTCTCTTACTTTTCAAGAAATGCCCAAACATCTGATGGCCCAAGTGACCACGGTCTGGAGTTGCACTGAGTATTACTGCTCTGGTTTTTCGGAGACTACCTTCTGCCCAGCTGAAGGTTGAAGCTCCTCTGATCTCTTGTCAGATTTATGCGTGGTAGCAAGGTGAATGTGCAGATCTCAACTGTCCACAATTGTGGATGTGTGCACTATATAATTTCTCCTTAGCATTTGTAAAAATTCATAGCATACATAACATTACATCTCCTTAACATATTTACCTCTCTTCAGCATTCTCAGGAGCATTCCCATGGTCGTGTGAGTGCTTTCCTGCAGTGCCTACCTAAGCAGCGACACTGCTGCGCTGTCAGTTTGTAGATGGCTTTCCCTGAGCAGAGAGAAGAGGTTTTTGGGATTTTGTGGTTTTTGTTTCTTGGAGAGAGGAGGAAGAGAATTAAGGATAGAGTGTAGTAAATCCAAGTAGCTGCCTTTTCCATGTGGTATCTCCTTCCATTTTTCCTTCTGCAGATTTATCCTGTGCAGTCTATTTAATAGCAGAGAACAGGCAGAAGCCAGAGAGAAATTTTGGCTGATTTGCAAAACAGGAGTGCAGGCAATGTATTTTTCAGATCCAAGTTATTTTTTATGTCCTTCTTCATTTTTCACAGTCTTAGCCTTAGAAGAAGTGCATCTCAAAAAAGGTTAATCTTGTCAGTTAACTCAATGGCACAAATTCTAATCTTGCATTCTGAGCAGGAATAACAAAGGCTGTAGTACAGAGAAAATTAGAGGTGAACTCGTTTTTCTTTATTCTTGATTATAGAGTTCAGTGCTTGCACTGCTCCCTTCACTGAAAGAGCCCTGTAATCACCCTCTGCACTTCCTTTTTATGCTCTCCCACTACTCAATTAAGAACTCATTAAACTGCACACCTGCAGTGTCTTTACCCTGAACCGTAGTTTTTAACTCCCTGCTTCTACATAATTATAATACAGCCTGTGGATTGCTTGACTTCAGACGAGTAAAAATGACAGTAAAACTTACTTATGAAAATAAAAATTCTGTATTATTTAAAGCCAGTTCATAAACAAGAAGACAAAGGTTTTTTTTTTTAGTGAGCACTTAGGATTAGAAATTATATTTACCGTGACTTTCTGAGTAGATAGGACAGGGTAGAGTGCTAACTGATGAATTACTACAGTATATAGTGAATAACTGTACTGTGGTGGTGCTCCCATTTAAATGGAGATGATGGAGCAGGGGCTTGGTGACCTGCTGTAATATTTATGTTGGATGTAACTCACGAGATGGCGTTGTTTCATGACTTTTTTTTTCTGAATGTCCCTTCTTGCCATATGAGCTTTGTTAAGTCCTGGAGGAAATGTTTTGATTCTGGTTTGGTTTGGAGGATCTGTTGCAAGTAGGGTGAGTTTACGGCGTTTTCGTGGTGTTTCAGCAGAGGTTCCCTAAAGAGGGCACTGCCTGTATGCTCTTAGTGCTCAGCCATGGTCAGGGAGTAGTGTAACTATATAGGACTCACTGGAGAAACATCCGTATTTCATGTCTCTGTTTTTTTCTCCAGCCATAAGGTTCCATAATTTGCTAATGGTTACTGATCATTTGCTACTATGGCAAGAGAGGCAGCAAGAATAGTGAACCTACAGATTTGAACAATGTAACCCTCAGCACTGAGTGCTGTTTGCATATGAGTTCTGGGATTTGATGTATTTTTTTTCTTACATACTTCTTAAGTTTATTTCCTTCTGAGTCTAGCATTTAACGCAGCCGTAGCAAGGTTTAATAAGGCTTCTTTTTCTAAACTCTTTACTTACTGTCACTGTAAGATCCCAATGGTAAAGGAGCTTGCAAGAAATATCTACTTTGCTTTAATAATAGTTTAGCATCCTAAGAATGATTTTTACCTTGTGCATCTTTACAGCATATGTTATGCATTTTTTTCTACCTACACTGAATAAATTTTATGTGATACTGCTGGAGAGTCATTTGAGCGCTTCCTCTTCTAAAGTTTTAAATGACAGCAAAATGAAGGGTGGCAGGAGGGCAGAAAGGAAGAGGAGGTGGTTGCAGGTTCTCATTATCTAGCAAGAGACAACAGACAGCTCAGAAGCAGGGGAAAGATGAGGAGTCCCAGGAGGGAAGGCGTAGGTGCTTCAGAAACATGGGGAAAACAAAAGAGAAAAGGAGATGCTAGCAGCAGCCCAGAAGAGTAAGTGGGGAATTCAAGCCCATGTGACATAAAATATTGCCAGTTTTCTCAAGGGAGGCTTAGCTGCAAACAGGCTGACACCCCCATAGCAAATGAGGTGTGAAACTCATGAGGACTGCAAAATGTTCACCAAATGTCCCAGTAACATTCCTTCAAATTCCTTCTAATAATAATATGTATGTTCAAAAAAGCACAGGTACATCTTTCCTGGCCAGGTCTGGTGGGTGATTCTGCTGCATCCAACAGGGCCAGCGTGTGAGAGAAGCCTTTGGAAAGCATGCTGGAGCTGTGCCCTTTTCAGGGTTAGCTGCTGTCCCTGGGAGGGCTGCATAGCTGGACACAGTCTCGTCAATACACGTGTGCTGCCATCGCTGTGCCTGCTGGTAGGTAAATACTGCCTGCTGTTGAAGGGCACTGATGCCTTGGATGTTTCCCCTACAGAAGATATCTATACTGCAGATAGATGCGGTGTAGAATAATAATCACCTTTCCCTCAGCAAAACCCTATCCAGGCTTTATCACCTTCACTGGGGGTGGCAGATAACAAGTAGATCCCCTCTGAGAACTGGTGTTTTCACAAATGTATCAGATTTACCAGGAGCTCTGAAACCTGATTGTTGCATGTATTTTGCTGGGGTGGGTGGGGAAGTTTTAATGTGTAACTTAAAACTAATGTAAGAAGACAGCAGGAAAAAAAAAACAATCAGCCTAATATTGTGGCTAAATGAGCTTTTATCAGGGACTTGAGCAAACACATAATTGTCAATCTGATTGCAGTTCACAGCCAGAAAAAATGGTATGCTTGCTGGGCTCCATCAGGAACACCTGGTAGTGGGAAGGATTCCTCTCTGATGGAGCTGGAAACTCCTTCCCAAAAGGGGGATTTTTTTTCAGATGCTGGTGTTTCCCCGGGCTGTTGCTCAAGCTTACAAACTCCAAAGCACCAAAGGGAATCCTAACAAATTGGAGCGAAGATGCAAACTGTAGCATAGGCGGAGCGCTGAGCAGCAGGGGAATGCAGACAGACAGCAGGAGGCCATCCAGCCCTGTACACGAGATGGGAGAAAGGAGGTTGTACTAAACCAGAATGGAAATAGAAATCCAGTGATTTGGGAACTTGATTCCAGAGTATAAAAGTAGATGTAGCTGACATATATTCTTTATATATTTATAGTATGTTTACACATATGTGATATTATTACACACATTGTAGGATAGGCATTATTAGTGGCATGAATTTGGGAAGGGCATGATTTGCCTCAGGGCATGAGGCTCTGGATGAGTTATGCACATTCTCTTAAATGAAGGGCTTTAAATCATGTTGAATTTTCCAGCCATGTAAAATTTACCAACAGTTGGTCCAGCTGCCTGAGTATTACTTTTCTGTTGTTAACAATTTATATGTAATTGTTCTCTCTTGTCCCTTTGGCTATTCATTCCACTGGCTCAGTCAAATATTGGTTGAAATAAGGCTCTCCTGAGGTGGCACAGTTGCCTTGTAGCATGGACAACATGAAGCAAAATGTATGTGACTTACACAAATAACAATTGTGCAAAGTATCCACTGATTTTAAAAGATAAATGACTTGTGCAGAAATTTGAAAGCACTCTAAGAGTGGCCTAAACCAGTTTTCTCTGCCTACTCAAAATGCCAAAGCTTTAAAGTATGTTATCTTTGGATCCTTTTAATGCTAAATATGTATTCCCAATTTCTTTGGCTTTGTGGGGAAGTTGTTCATGTTAGCTCAGGCTCTGGGATACAAAGTAAGAGATAGGGAAGATCAAGAATTTCAGGTGGCGTGACTGAATCATGTGATAGCATGCCAGTTTAGCAGACAGAAGTTTATGGACATTTACTAAGTTTCATAATCCTTTTTCTTTGCAAATCTGTCAAACTAAGAAATTATGTAAGCTCATTGAATATTTTATTGACAATGCATCCTTCTTTTTTTCTTTCACAGTTGGCAATAAGGAGACTATCTTCTCTGGGAAACCTAAGAGTTATTGAGTAGGTTTTAATACCAGTATAAAGATGGTTTGCTCTGCAAGAACATTTGTGATACTGTAAACCTAGGTTCACTTGGAACATTCAAAGCTGCATCAGAAGCTCTAAGCAGGTAACTAAGATGCTGGCATCCAGGAGGGATTTTTGTTGTGCAACAAAAGTAGCAACTGAAATGCATTTTCTTCATGGTGTCTGAGTTATAACTCATCAGATCTACATCTTTATGTAAATATTTTGGTCAAATCGAGCAATATTTATACCATGGTACAACAGCTGGGTTTATTGGCATGCTCTGACTGTGGGCTTCGGTGACTGTGATTCTTCTTTGCTCAGCCTGCTCTGTAGTGGATGCTATTTTTCCTCATACTAAAAATTCAAGTTGGCTTTGTATCACCGTGTGTGACGCTTTGATATTTTCTCCTGAGTTGTGCCTAACAATGACATAATTCAGGAAAAGTAAAATCCAGGATGTTGTGTGGTAAACAGGATGTGCTTGGGAATGCGAAGTGAACACTGCCCATAATTCCTTTATTGTGCCCCTGTGTGCGACAGGGTCCCGCATGTTGTTCCTGCACAACTGCTGCCCTGTTCACTGCTCATACTGAGCAGCAGTTACAGCAATTCTTGGTATTCAGTTGGAAAGGAATTCTTGCCCTATTCACTTTACACCTGCGCTGAGAAATGAAGCAGGTATTGTCCTCCGTAAATTATTGCCGACTTTAAGTGTCTGTGTATTTGATGACAGGCAAGTTCAACAGGCACAGATGTTTACACTGGTCTCAGTTGAACCTGTTCAGAATTGGTTCATAGCATAAATCTGTAATCAAGGCAAAAAAAAAAAGAAACTGTTTTATGAAAACTGAATGCATATTGAATTTATGCACAGTATACAATTGTAACACGCAATTCTTAAAACATAAAAAAGAAATACCAATGTTACAGTTCTAAATTCCGTGTTGGAAGTACTCTGTCCTTGAAAGGCTTGCCAAGGGCTGTCTCCCACAGAGACAGAGTAATAGCTGGCTTTAAAAAAGGATTGGCACATGTGGTGTTTCATGGAATGGGGCCTAATCCTGACTGCATCTTTTAGGTTCCACCAAGAGCAAATGCTAAATAAAGTGGGAAGTAAATCAGAAATCTCCTGAGGTAACATCAAAATTGTTGTAGTAAGGGGAATACTTTGAAAAGACAAATAAAGCTGGTGAATACTGAAATATGCTTTTCATTGTAAGTTGACATAACATTTTAATTGTGCTCTTAAAAGGTGCGACATAACAAATTGGTTATTAAGGTCCCAGAAGCAGCTGTTGTCTGTGAACAATCAGTTTCTAACTGCTAGTTATGGTATTGTTTTCAGGACTAACTTGTGGCTTTTACAACCCTAGGCAATGTGAAACCTTTTGAGAATCTTTGCTGAAGCGGCGTGCTCCTGTTTTTTGTTCAGTTCCTATATTTAGTAGCTGCATGTGGGATGTCCATTCTTCAGCTTACCTTAACAGCGACCCCACATCTCGTTAGCTCACCTCCATCAGGTGGAGCTGGAGATGTAGAACAAGTGCCCCTGAAGTGAGGACCACCAAGGTGGATGCCCCCGTCACCCACGCGGGTATGTGCTTCTGTAGAGGGCTGAGCAGTGCTTTGCCACCAGCTGCTGTTTCAAGGTCATTATGGAAGTTGGGGGAACCTACTGCTTGCTCAGGGGTCTCTCCCTTCTGTGAATCCCTGAAGGCCTCTGAAAAGCTTGTAATGATAACTCCACCTTGGGCTCATCAGCGTCAGTTTTGTGATTTGCTGCTGACATCAATCCAGCTGTAAGTTCCCCCGTCATTTAAAGAGCAGTGGGCTAATGCAGCTGCCATTGTGCTGGCATGGAAAGCAGTTATTTGGGCTGACCAATACTGTCTGTAAGGCGACTAAGCTGAGATATGTTCAGTGTTCATCACCTCGCTGTGCTTTTCTTGTGTCTGATTTGATGGAATGAGCACCCATCTTCTTCTGTATTTCCTATTTTTCTGTGAGACAGCTCCAGGCAGCCACTTTGTGGGATGAGTGCATGGGGATGCACTCAAGAAAGAAAACATGGATGTTAAAAGAAGTTGTATTATCCTGGATAGTGTGCCACACTCAAACATGCCTTTACGATTATTTGAGCTTACCTACCATGGTTATGGCATTTTCTGAGATCATTCCCTTGTTCTTTGAGTAGCAGCTTGTCTCTTCATTACTGTCGTAGTTCAGCCCCAATCGGGACCAGACTACAACAAATACCTCCTCAGAAAAGTCACAGAAATTTGTAAGGCCAGCATATAATCCCAGCAAGCTGGATGAAGCAGTCTTGCTGCTCTTATGTGGGACTGTGGACGGATTGGGTCAAAGAAAAATCAACTAAAGGATCCAACTTCTTTAAAAGCAAAAATTCTCCCTCTTGACAAAATTATGAAAAATAATGGATTAAAAGAACAAGTTCACCACTGGCGTGATCAGGTGCAACTACAGCAAAGTGAGTAGAAGCGAGTGGGGAATTTAATTCTGTGTGTTTGTGCACACAGAGCATATACTTTAACAGGAGACACATACATGATAGAGCAGGATTTATGGTTGTAATTGTTTGCGCTGACACAGAAGTTACAGAATCAGTGTGTCTTTGATCACCTAAGAGGTTTTCTCACTTTTAACTGCATTTGTGTTGAATGCAGGGTACGTCGCGTGAACTCCATCATTACTTTTCATATTTCAAAATATGGCAGAAATCTTATCTGAAAAATGAAATTGAAGGTAAAATTCAGCTGATTTGCATCTGTGCAGTCTTCAGAATGGCTGCAGATGTATAGTCAAGAGCCAAACTTATCCCCATATTTTTACATTTTAATCTTATATCTATATTGAAAATATTTTTCTGTAGTGTAAGAGAGTATTCTGCATTGCAACCAAAAAAAATTATCATAATACTACAAAAATGATTGACACTTTTGAGTTTTAGCCCTTGCTTATGAAAAGCTTTTGCAGCTTATTTAAGTCAAAGTTCATATGCTACTTGGATCTGAATGCCTGGTTTTGGATTTGTATAAACATAAGCAGACAGAGAACCTTTTTCCTTAAATCAAAATGTGTATGTGTTTTTTTTTGTTGTTGTTTTTTTTTTTTTTAATCCAAGAACATTCTCCTTTCAAGGAAGCCTTTGGAAACCTTGCATCAAAATTCTTTTGATTGTAGATAAAATCTTTATCTGAGACTATTAAAATGGAATCAAATGAAGTTAAATCCAGTGTTAAGTGATTATTTTTCCCTCTTCTTGTGCATTTCCAGTTTTCCATGTGATTAATTGCTAAATCTTTGGGAAACCAGATCCATATGCTTTTACATTCCTTAAGAATCTTATCCTATCTCAAGCAAGAAGAGACAACTAAGTAGGAATGGTTTTGCATAACCAATACACCACCCTTAACCTGACAGCACAGATCTGCCTCTGGAAGGACAGCAGATCTCATTTCATCCCCAGACTTTAAGACTTTTCTGTTTGTCCTTATTCAGTAATTTCCCAACGCTCACTAGCCAGCTCACTTTTATTCTCAATAATGCTTGCTCAGCTATGCCTCTCACTGTGGAGAAGGTGCAACTGTGCTAGGGTTTTTGATGGCCTGTAGTTTGCAGCGGCATAATCCTACCTTTTTGAACACAGATTCAGGACCATGTCTCTTCTGTCTGCCCATAGGTACTCCGATAAGTTACAAAATCAGCACCGGTGAAAGGCCAGCCACCCAGAAAGAGCATGTTGTGCTCTCCACACGTACTGTTATAACTAGGTAGGATGCTGACGAAATGTGAGGCATTGCAGGGAAGAAGGGCAACACCATAGGAACTAAAGATGCTGTTCAGCTGCTCTTCAGCAGTCTATTGAATAAGGAACAGTCCAGCAGCCAAGGAGTTATTGAGACTATTGGTTATGGATACCCCGCCTGGTTTGTCTCATCAGCAAGTTCTGGGCAGGCATGCAGGTGCCTCTAGCATGGTCTCTACGTGCTTAGCAAGAAATCAGTCTCTCTTCTCTGTCCTGGCTGATGCGAGCCAGAGAGCTGAGCTGGCAGTGGAATGGGAGGGCTGTGTCTCTTGTTCCAGCTGGAACTGAGCAGCAGCTTTGTGCACGAGTTCATCTGCCCCAGCAGAGCGTGTGGGGCCAGGCTGGCTGATCTTTTAAAAACTTAAAATGTGTTGTACAGTGGTACAGACGATAAACTCCCAAGTACGTCCTTCATGTCACACTGAAAATTACATTGGCAACTGACTGGAATGCTGTTGTCACAGGTATGCCTTAGGGTGTTTTTCTGTATGGGTGTGCCACCTGACTGTGACCTGAATTGACTCTTCCACCTTCCACACAGTTAATGAACTCAAAATGACTTAAGTAGAAAGTCAAGTCATATTACTGAAAGGGTATGTGCTGTTATTAGCATGTTATCTCATTTGCATAATGAAATCAGATGGCTTTAGAATATTTAAGCTTTTTTATTTTAGATGTAATTGTCATTGTATCTTTCATTATTAGTTAAAAAAAAGTTACAAGAATAATATGTATGAACTTTTGGAATGATTGATTTAAAACTAAAGGCCAGAGCAAATTAAGTGCCTTATACTGATATGATCTGGCACCAATGAAGGACAATTATGGTTTTAAGACTCTTTTATTTAGCCTTAAGCTTATTTCTAGATCTGATGTTAAAGTAAGACTAAAAGCTTAAGCTACAGTTAAGCTGTAAGACAGACATACCTTGTGTAAGACTTCCGGAGTTCCCTGCATACAGACAGTTGAGCCATCTTGGAAACAACATAGAAAGCAAGTAAGTTTTGCTTAAACTTATATTAACGTGCAATTTGGGGTAAGAATTGAACTTATTCTGAAAATATATTTGTTCAAAAAGTGACTTTAAAAGTTAACATCAATGAGCACTCAGCTGTTTGTGAAAGCATGGTAATTAAAGAAGCAGGTAGTTGACAATGTATAGTTACTTGTATCTAATCTCCAGGTGAGGTGCATGTGTATTTTTGCGCGTGTAACTCCTGTGGTCTGCTTTATAGTGTCGCTTCTGAATGTAATGTCTTTCAAAAATATTTTCTAGTCCTAAATGGGTTGCAGCAGACCTATGCTGGTCCCTCAGTAAGTTGCTAATAACATAGAGGCAAAACTGTCCTGCCTTTTTCTGGAGCATTTTCTAAAAGGCACTGGAAGAAAACCATTAAAAACCTACTGACCCTAGAGGAGCTGGAGAAAACCTCTCCTTGCTCAGCCCCTCAGGCAGCACCAGCTTAAATGCACGGCAAAGTTTATGACAGTACCATGAAAACTGCTTTAAGTAAACCTGGAAAACAAAGACTTCCCAGGAAAGGATATGAAGCAAATAGAACTGACATAAGAGGAATACCACAGCAAAACCTAGTCACAAAAAAATCCTTGAAGAAGTCCAGTGAATTGCCTGCAGTTATAATTTTGCAGCGTATGTATCTTGGATTGCTAAGGGCCTGCCATAACATGGTAAGTAAATACAATAAGAAGTGTAGAGTAAAAAAGGATGTGCAAAGTGTTGAGCAGAAGGGTGCCTGCAGACATACTAAAAGCTTTGTGGGTTCGAGGTAGAGTCTCAGATCCACCCTCTGCAGGGTGAGCAGCAGAGGTCAAAGTCATTCTGTAGTCATTCAATCTTACCTGAAGGCTGAACAGGGCTATAATAAGTAGATACTTGTTAGCACCAATTTACTGTTTTTCTCAGAATAAATTGACAGCTTGCAAGGAAATTATTGTGTTAGAGTTCAGCGCCTGATGTGTCAGTACCAGCCTATGTATCTGCTTTCCTTTGATGATTAAAGTTTTATTCTTTCCCATGAATCCCAAAGTTTGCAAGGTACAGTTGAAATAAATAGCTTGCATATGTCTAATGTAGTCTGAAAAAAAACCAGCAGTACAACTTTAATCAAGAGAACTCTTTATAGGTAGCTTGTATGGAAAAAGACGTTACTGAACAACCTGAAATGTCCAGTTGTACTCTGTTTTTGATGGACAAGCCCTTAGCTTTCAAAAGAATTATTCAGAGCTCAGGTGAGGTATTGTAATTCAATTTTCAAGAGCAAATAGGTTTTAAAGTTAGAATGAAAGGTGTTTAAACAGATATTACTATTATGAAGATAAAGAAAATATCTACAGTATCAGACAGAAGTAACTTTTATTCCACCCATAATTTTTATTAAGTTCTGAAAAGCAACACAGGTATTTTTGACTAACAGATTTTGCTGTCAAAAATCCCAGTTCCACAGACTCTCTGCGACTTTGAAGATCAGACAGTGATCCAAAACACCAATTGTAGCATTAAAGAGGAAAACTTAAGATCTCGGACAGCTCCTGAGCTCTAGGAGATACTAAATCTAGAATAAAACTTCCTTGACAAACAAGTAATCCCTTGCTGAAAAGCCAGTTCTGTATTTTTTCTATTCTGGAGTGCTGTAGCCAGGCATAGGCTAAATCTGCTGATGTAAAGCTAATTTGGCATATTGTAGTACTTCCATCTGTGCATTTTTGAGTCATTGTGTCTCTAGTAGGTGTGTAGTAGACATTGCATAGGATATGCTGCCAGATTTTATTTCCTTCGCTTTGCTAGGTGGTGTCACAGTACTTCTAACATGCTCCAGTGCTTAAAATTGCATAGAACCACATATTCCTCTTTTCCTTCATGCTCATATTGGGCTAGTCCCTAGAGAAGTTTTAGGGTGCAGCCCCTGCTAAGGGAGGGAAGCTTTCAGTGTGCATTGAGCAGTAGGCAGAAGAGGCTCAGGAAGGAAGGACTTGTAGCAGCCTTCTGAGAAATTGCGGCTCATGCAGAGAAGCTGAGTAGCTGCTGAGGTGAGCAGGGAGCAGATGCAGCCAAACCTCAGAGATGCTAAAGAGAAAAACTTCCTAAGGACCACAGGAGAAAAAAGTGTAGCTTGCTGCAAGCCAGAGCTGATTAAACCTCCATGTGGAAGCACGAATCCATCCTGCAAAAACCAAAACTCTGTTCCAGCTGGGTCCCCATCACACCTGGCATAATGTGTAGCTCCTGCTTCCCTGCTCCGGTTAGATAGATACATAGTTAGCGTGTGCTCTGAATGGGTGCAGACAAAATTTTTATCTGGTTTTGACTGAAAACTCAATTTGTAGCTAGAAATCTTTTTCAGTGAAAGTTTTTTTTTGTGTTTTTTTTTTTTTATTAAGATTGGTAACTTTCTTTTTACTTTTTTATTAAAATTAGTAACTTTCTTTTACTTTTCCTCAGTAGAAAAGTACTTTGATAAATCGGTACATTTGCGAAGAAGAATCTTTCAAGAAAAGTTCTCATTCAGCTGTACTTCTGTTCCGTATAGTGTAGGAGGATGTTTTTTTAAGATAAGGATTTTATATTCCAAGCTGGTGAAATTAATAGTCTTTTGACTGTTGTACCTTAAGATTTGTTCTGATTTTACAGGTACCTATTTTAAAAGCTTGAAATCCATTGAATATGGAAGGAACAGCTGCTGTAGCAAATGTACCCCTCGATGCAAGCAGCATAAAACATGAGGAGGTCTGGAAACTGAAAAGTTACTTTACTTTGAGGTGTCACAGACCCAGTGGGAAAACTCCAAACAGGTCTCATTAACAACCTGTTCAGAAAAAAAAAAAAAAAAAAAAACATCGTAAAGAGAATCTGGAAATCTGACAAAAATTTGAATTGAGAATCTGAGCCTGAAAAGATTCAGGCATATGTTTTCAAATAAATGAGAAAGTGTTAGTGAATGTTGCATTTACATTTGGTGGAGAAAACTATTATTAGCAAAGGTCTGGATTGGAACTGAGGTTTAATCCTCTCAAATGCATTTTCCTATTCAGCTGAGTTTTGAAAGCCAGTAGTCACGGTGTGTAAAATGCAGAATTTTAGGAGCGGTCCCATTTTCCACTCAAAAATCTATTAACGGAATGGAAGACAATAAGTATAAACAATGTGCAGATGCAAACTGGCTGTCTTTAATATTCATTTATATGAACTGGAACATTACTTATAAATTTAATAGCTTTTCCAATAAAGTCTAACTGAAATTTTGTTTGTTATCTGTTGGCCTCAGAAGAAGTTGCACGTCTCAACTTCACTTGTGTTTTGCTTAAAGAAAAAACATAAGACTTTGCCCCTCTGCATGAGTTTGTGAACTACAACAGTTCTTAAACAGACTTCTCTTTAACCTCAGTAAGAATCTCAGGTTGGGGAAAGGTCTATTTTCATCTTTTCTGAAAGCAGTTGCACAGAATCTGGTACAGTTTTTTCCATTCTATTTTAAATGAGGGATTCAGTTATTTTGATGCAGCTCTGGCAGTTACAGCATATAGACACCTAAGCATGTATATATTAAGTCATTCTGGTGCATGTTATAAAATATACTGAAAGCGAAAACAAGGAAAGCGAAGAAACGGATGGCAATTAACAGCATAAGGGGAACTCAATAATTGCTTTAGTCTCTTTTTTTTCCTTTAAAATAGTATGTCCTGCGACCTGGCTGTGGGTGGGCAGTCTTTATATAGATCACCATCAACATTTTCTCCCTAGGTGCAAACTGGGTTGTATTTAATAGCTGGAAATGGATATTAGCTCTATTTAGCATTTATTAAAAATTTTTAAATGGAATGGGTGCCTTGCTTTGGTGGTGTTGACTGGTGCTCCCATGTGAAGTATTTAAACGGCATCCCTCCTTGGATGCAATAAGCTTGTGATGTTGTAGATCTGGCAAAATGAGAGACTGACAACAGTACTGCTGTTTTAAATGAAACTTTGCAGAATCATCTAGTTACTGCAGGAAAGATAGAGATGACTGTTGTCCCAGAATCCTTGTTTTGTTTTAAAAGACATATATAAAAATATCCCTGCATTTGTTTAAAAAAAAACCCAAACCAAATGAAAAAACAATCCACAAAACCCCCAAAATCACTGTTTCCTAGTAGAATTATAAGACAACAGGAAAAAATGAGAGTCACGGAAAGGTTGCTGTGGAAACAAGAACAGGAACAATGAAAAATATCTTTGAGGAGATAGGTCAGGAAACTTAGGTCAAAAATCAGATGTGTTTAATTATAACCAAAGAAATCTTAGGGGAGGATTTTTATCTTCATTTTCTGTGGAAAAGTTCAAGAATAAATAAGGTATCTGCTGTATTAAATGCATACACTTTCTATAAATCAGTATATTAGATTATGCCAAGGAAGCAAAATTGATGAACAGAATAATTCTGTAATTGGGAAGAAATAATGAAATGAAGTTGTGGTTGCAAGGATGTGCTGGATTGAGGAAAACGGTCTGTTTGCTTACTGCTCACAGCGTGTGCTCTGCAAAGAGCTATTGATTTGCATGGTCAAATACACCAGCGACTGTATAAGGAGTACCTCATGAAAAAATGTGTTCTGTGCTGGTAAATCTGCTCTCTGCACTTTGTAGGATGGGATGTCTAGTAGCAGAAAATGGCATTGTGGCTCCCAAAGATGAGATACTGTAGAGCGAAGTTACGGGTTAGCAAAGCTGAGATCCGTATCGGGATTTTCATCAGGATGCATCATGTGCTCATTTTTTTTTTTATACCCTGGCTGATGTGCCATAACAAGAACACCAATAAGAATGGTAGAAGAAAAAAATCAAGCTATTCATAATGCTGCCGCTCAAGCAGTGCCATCTGAGAACTACAAGCACAAGTGCTAGCGTGGCAGGATTTACGAGCTGTTACGCACTCTGTTATTGTTTTGTGCCTTTTTTTTTCTTTTTTTTTTTTGCAGAGCACAGTGGCCATAAATTGCCTCAAAGCATCCAAAGCTTATTGCTGAATCTGCGGACACGTTTTAATTTTGGATCGTGGTCATGTTGTGTTTTCCTGCCTTTCCAAAGATTTTTTGGAGGAGTTACAGATATAACAGAAATGTCCTGTGGGATAATGAATCCCAGTAAAGGACAGGATGGTGGCATAAAGGAAGGAGACTACTTTTTTTACCCACAAACCATCTTCACTATTGACTTGTATTCTTACCATGTCTATGGACAGAGAAGCCTGACCTATAATTAACATGTTTTTAGGTGCCCTGGATTGCAAAAAAACCCCAACGATGCAAGGTATGTGTCGTAGTTGATACGGTTGAAGGAGCGTTATTCTTGTTACTGCTCCCAGGGGCGTGTTCCTAGCAAACGGAGAATAAGGGATGGCTCCAGGCAGTCAGGTAGCTTTCCTCAAATCCAACAAGCAAAATGCAAGTGAAACTGGGAAGAATTTCCCTTTATTTCACAATATTTCACTTCCTGTTTCACAGTTAGGAAGAATTATGTTTAGAAAAAAGTGTTAAATGGCATTTGGAGTTTTGAGGCAGAATTTTTTTAAGCACTTGTTAAATGTCTGCACACAAAATCCTCTGCTAGCAGTCCTTTGCACAAGGCTCTGTTGCAGCACAGGCGTCGTTTTGGTAATGAGATGGGACTTATTACGAGACTGAAATTAATTTCTCTGTTAAATTTATCTGTGTAGAGCAGTTATAAAATTGCTTACAGCAATCAAGATCCTGGTAGCTTGCCAGCTTTTTAACAGATAAGCAGTTTTGAAATAATTATTTTCCAATAGTGTCATTGAAGTTGAGAACATTTTTGTTCCTCCTACTCTTTCAGCTTTCTTTTTAATTAAGGAGGGGGAAAAGGGGGGCACATTTCTAGAAATATATAATGAGCAGGCTGTGAATACCAAGTGTGAATATTGTACTTTCTCCTTTCAAGTTTTCCCAAGAGACACGGCAACACTCTAGCAGTAAAACTTCTGTACTGTTCTATATTTTTAGTGATACTTCAGTTATGTTGTAATCTATATCTTTAGTGCTATTAAGTAAATCTATCCATGTAGTATAGGAAAATACTTACATGAATCTTTGAATTTAGCTGGGAAGGAACATCTGTGCTCTAAAGTAGAAAACTGTAAATGTAAAAACTGAAATGATGGAAAATTAATTAATGAACATGTTCAGATGCATTTCACACTTATCATCAGGATGGTTGTACCTCAATGCAAATGTACAGTGGAAGGAGAAGGGAATGTAAGGAACAGACTTAGCTCTCCTTGGTGTTGTCTCAGTTTTTTCAAACCAACATCCTACCCCAGTTGCTATGTGGGGGATATGGTCACTGTGAGACACTGAAAGAGCTGCTGGCCCACCTCTATGAGAGACCTGCCATGGGTGCTAGGGAGAAGAGAGAGGACTTCATTTCCTATAGACAGACTTTATAAAGCCCAGAAATGGTCATACACGGTCTCCCTGCAGGTGAGCTAATGATGCGGACAGGGGAAGGAGGGAGAGAGAGGTGCTTTCAAAGGCAAAGCTTGAGTGTTTCTCCGGAGGAGAAAGCAGCTCCGCAGAGATGGGCAGAGCACGGCTGCTGCATGGCAGGGAGCAGGACAGAGCCCACGGCCGCTCTTGGCTAGGCAGAGAGTACTTGTTGCTCTGCGAGGAAAGAAGGGGCAGGAAAAAAAGACTGATTAGGACATTTAAGACATTGTACACCAGAGTATCGGTGGTATGTGCTGTCCAGGCCAGTAAGAGCTGTGACCGGACTGCAGATTACCTGTTTAGAATGATGAGAGTGTACTCACTGCAAATTAAAATGTTGCTCAAATCTACAGGCTATTATATCTTGAGTTCAGGTACACACCTACTGTACTTTTCTACTTCTTTTTTTTTTTCTGTGTGAACAAAAGAGAATTATTGATAAGTTAGAAAAATTACATGGGCAGCCTGTCATTTTCTGAACTTACTAACTTTCTAAAATACATCCCCAAAGTACTGAATAAAAGGTTTCTATGAGTAATACGTAGTATGTAGTATTGATTGATGAAACTGGGTGGGAAACAAAGCAAATGAAATGAATTTACTATCATTATTCTCTTTTTCTCTTATTTAGTTAAGTTTTGGATTATTTGCAATGCAGTAGCTTTTTGAAGCAATGACAAAGTGTGGTAGCTAACATATTATTAGGAAGAAAAATAACTTAAAATTTTTATTATTGTTACAAATGTATGGAAGCACCCATTCTTTGGTTTTTGCATTTCATTGGTAGGGACAGCAAGGACAGGCTTCTTTCCCTAATGGCCCTTGAATTGTTTTGGGCTTGCTTCAAGATAAGTTTTCCAGAAGAAAGATTTCTATGTGACTCATTTGCCGTCCAATCAAAAATCAGCCTTACTTTTCAAATTAAAAATCTGTGAAGATATAGATGGATCAAAAATACGAAATGGAGCAGAGAAGAAATCAGAGCAGCACCAGCCAACGTGATGTGGTTTTGACCATCTTAAATAGGTTGGTAAATTTCTTGATATTTTCATCTTAAGGATTAAATCCAGTAGTACCCATGGGTCCCTAAGATATATGTGTGTGTATATCTTCTTCTCTCTTAGTGCTCCCTTAGCTAAGGAATCAGATCTACACTATGTCCTTCTAAAAACACCCTTAACCCACATTAGAAACTCCAGAGCACTGTATTAGAACTTTCAAAGTAGTCCCTGAATTTTTTTTCTGCATTCTGGTCTGCCTTTGTGACTTAATTGTCGTTTATCTCTTCCATGTCTGCTGTTCCAAACCCAGCAGATATCACTTCTTTCCAGAGGAATTACCTGTACTAAAATGATCCTGCCAGTTCCTAATAACGATCTGGTCAGATGACAAACACATCTTTCCCACTGGCACTCTTCAGTCCCTCTGTTGCTGGTCTCAGTGGGTGTATATTATAGTGAAACAGCTGTAAAGGATAAACTGTATACTGGCTCTTACAGCATTTAGTTTAAAGACATGCTTTTTTTTTTGTTTTTTACAGAATATGAAGTTGTGGCCGTCTTGATATGGCAAAGGATAAGAAAGAGGAGGGAGGAGATGTTGGCAGGAGTTGAGAAGTAAGTGAACTGTTCAAATAAGAGCCACTGGCTCTGCCTTCCGTGGGGCTGTTAAAATCTGGAGAGGGTTATCTCTGTGACAGCAAGGGTGCAGTGCTGGTTCCTGGCAAGACACCTTTTTCCCGGGAAGCTACGGAGTCTGAAAGGCAGGCAGAGGGTCATGAAGTGACTTTGGAGATGTTAGCAGATGTTAGGGGCATTCGTGAGAGGTGGGCACTGGCTGAGAGTGTGTGCTGTGCACTTGGTAGAGCTTGGGGCTTCACGGTGGGAAACCGGGCATGAAAAAAGGCAGTGCAGGAAAACAGAGCAGGCTCAGGTAGACCTGAGCAGGTAACCGCAGTGATGATACTCACCACATCTTCTCAGTAAGTTAGACTGCAGAAATTGGCTGTTGACAAACAAATTTCCAGGCACGTGAGAGAGATTTTAAGGTAAAAAGTACAGCAGAGGAGGGCTACGTCTAAAACCTCCTCTTGATTACAGTAGTGTTTGTGAACTAGCAATATGCAGTATGAGGGACACTGCATATCGGTCGCCTTGGGGGCTTGAAAGTGTCTGTGGTCCCTGTGTGTGCTCCTAGTTGTCTTGGCTTGGGAAGTCAGCAGGAGTGCTAAGACTGCAAGCTATTCAATTTCTGGCAGGCTGCTTCTCCTTGTTGATCACTTTCTTAGCCAAAGCAATAAAAACAGGCCAGAACGCAGATGCAGGCAATTAGGCTTTGGCCTGACCATAAGACTTGCTCAGCTGTAAGAATTATTTCAGCAGAGCGGACTAAGGGAGATATTTTTTGCTTAATTAGTTATTGGAACTCATCAGTCACATACCACACAACACACAATTTTATAAATTGTTGCACTTTGCCTGAATGTAAATGGATTGAAACTGATGACCCATTAAAAATTAATAGTTGTGAGTTTTTTAATGGAATAAAAAAAAAAGTCACAGTAATGAAACAGCTGACATTTTAAGGACTGATAAAGCAATAGATTCATCAGAAGAATGTGTTAGCAGAACTTGTGTATACTCTTGGCTAAGAATAACAGACCTAGCATCAGAAGGTGGTGAATGTTACATGATGAGGATAACTACAAATTGGGGGTAACCAAAAATCCAGGAAACTGAAACTGATATATGAGAATTTGTAAGAGATTGAAGGAAAAAAGTGTTACCTAAAAATTGCTTGAAAACTAGTACTTTGGCAGAGTTACATTCTTGGATGCTGTTGATCTGGTCATTAGCTTGTATGATACCATGCAAAATTGTCTCACTACAGGGTTGCATGGTCAGAGCACAGATCTGAGCCTGTGCTGTTTTACTACATTTTGCTCTTTAACTTATTTAATTGCCCATTTTCCATTCAAATTAATAGAATTTTTATAAGCCTCAGAATAATTTCATTTTCATGAATTCTGTTTTCCTTTGCCCTACAGGAGGGGTGTAACCATTTCCTCATGACAGAAGGACTCAAAGGGGAAGTCAAACAACGTATGGCCTCATCAATACCGGTAAGTGAATGTCATTGAGTAATTGATCTGTGTCCTCCACGGGATTTTCATTGCAGCCTGTTACCATAATGAGGGGTCAGGAGAGCAGAACTGGTGTAGACAGAAGATAAAGGCCTGTGGTGAAAATAAGCCTTTTTCAAGTGTAAAATCAGAAAATACTGGAACAGAGGGCTATTTTTTTTTTTTTTTTTTTTTATTAGATGCAGCTTTCTTTTTAAATAAACACCAGTAGTTCCTTAAATTAACAAATGCAGTAAACTCTGGAATTATTAATGACATTGTATAACTGTAGCATGGCTAGTTATCTCTATCCCATTTTGTTATTCTTAAGGACCTGCTTACTGAATTCAACAGTAAAATCCCATTAATAATTAAATACTTAATTTTCTTTAGAGAGAAAAAATAAGATAAACATTCTGTTTTCTTAGGTAATTCATGGTTATGAATTGAATGACTTGCTTAAAATCGATGTTAATAAATAATGTATAGGATTCTTATGCAGCCACCGCATAAATACTAAACTGATTGAAGAAAACAGAGAGCATACTAATGGAAATATATCTTTAGGCAGTGATAAGATTTTTCTGTTTGTTTCATTTTATATGAAATTAATTTCACAGTTCTACTTCCAAGTGAAGCCTTACCTCAATTAACTGAACACATGCCCAGGCAGGTGAGCACTTAAACATAACTTTCCTCTTGCTCAGTGGCTGCTCAAGTCCCCTGTTGTAAGGGTCTGTCTGACACTCCTTTGCCATGCATACAGTCCCGCATATCTTAGCAGGATTACAGCCACATTTCACAACTGTTACTTTAGGTGGCTCCTACATTGTGTGTATCCCGTCGAGTACTCGTTTGTTGTGCTGAATCTGGTCTGCATGCGTGCGCTGTGTAAGGGCAGCACCTTGCCTCTCTGAGGCAGAAAAGGCACTACCAAGTTACTGGTGGCAGGCCATGGCTGAGTTGGAAGCAACTTATTTAATAAGGGCAGGAGAAGGACGAACCATAACACTATTTACGGCATGGAGATGAAGAAGGCTGTGTGAGGGTCCTGGCTGGGAGGCTCAAAATGAGGTTTGAAACCAGCAGTAGTACTGAGAGCTTCTAAACAATGTAGTGTTCAAGGAAAGCAATAAGTTGTATAAGGGTAATGAACAGATTTACAGACGTGGAAAACGGTGAAGAAGAAAAATGTAGTTAGGTTAAAAGCAAGCAATGAGTTTCTGGACAGGTATAAACAGAGATCCTGATCAAGGGAGAATGAGGTTGGGAACACTGTGTGAGTGCCTGCTATAAAACCAATCTCACTGACTTGAAAACAGTCTGGAAGTGACATCAAGCTTAATTATGTGAATACTGCAGCTGTTGTATTAAAAAGTTTCAGAACAATTTGTGAAACACTCCAGATATCACTTCAGATATGAAATGCCCCAAACTCTCATCAGTCTGTGAATTTTGAATGTGCCAGGCAGTGCTGAGCATGTCCCTTGGGCAAGCACACAGGCCTTGGCCTGCAGACTGCTTTGATTGAGAAGAGGACTATGCAAACAAAATTGTGTAGAGAAAGTGCACCAAAAACCAGTGTACTTGATAGTCTCTGCTATGAAATAGGGTGGATTCACACCCCTGGCAGTGCTAATGATGCATTCCCATCCTGCACTGCTCTGATTTTTGCCATATAGTTTTATATTAAAAGGTATCTTGAGAAAGTGGGCATGTGAAGATGGACAGCCTTACGCCTTTATTAGTTGCTCGGCAGATATTGTCAGTCTTCTAAGGAGCAACAGCATATGATATAAAACAATAAAAGAGCAGTTCTAGAAAGGCCTGGGAGTCATTGAAAGTAAGTTAAGTGGCTGGAGTAGAGCCACAGAGAAATTGCATATAGGAGTCAGTGAGGAACTCAAGCTATAAGAAGTCAATATATGGACCAGAGGAGAGAGATTAGAGTTATGAAAAACAAGAGATGGAGATTTCTGTTGGAGATTGAGTTTAGTGAGTATTCAGTTTGGTGAGCTAGAGTTGTAGCAGTGGCTGCAAGCACAAATGAGTGAAGCTTTTGGGTATGAGGACTGAGAGGTGAGAAGGAAGCTGAGGTCACCTGGAGATAGTGTCCTAAGAATATGGTATTATCTCACTGGAATAATCTTGCAGTGACAAAGAAGTTTTGTTAGAACAAACGGTATATTGTATTTTCTTTCTAAATGCTAAACAAATGTTTTCTCCTCAAAAAGTTACTTATCAATTGATACTTGCTCATTTATTTCTTGGCCCGGAATATTCTCCAGTTATTACTCTTATGTTTTGCTCTTGTCTTTTTTGGCAGTGGAATTACAGTTAGAACCTAGCACATGCCTGACTCTTTCCATATGTAAAAGCAGATCCTATTTCCGTTCCGAAGTATCCTATTACAGATTTGGATAATTTTTACTCTCATCTCTTTCTGGTCTTTAACTGAAAGCTCTCAATGACAAGTAGTTTTCTTAAGTGCTAATTATTATATGATTCTCAATCGTTATTACTAATTACATCCTTTTCAAACATGGAATTTCTCAGCACCTCCGTGCAGAGGTCAGTAGGAGAGTTACAGCGTGATTGCTCTCTGAAGTGGAGCACTTCTGTGGTTTCCATTTTCAAAACATAAATTAAAGCTAAAACAAAAGTTAGCTCTTTATTTTCTGGCATTGCACTTCCTCTCACTTCAGTATTCCCCTTTGCACGTGACAGCTGTGGCCTGAAACCTTGAGGACTGTGAGCACACATCTCGTTTTAATGACTCAGCCTTTTATTGTATTTGTTTGTCTCTCTTATGTTGTTTTGATGACCTGCATTTCTTTCAAGAGAAAAAAAACCATACACTGTTACCAAACACAGCAGAGACAAAATCACAGAGGAATGCCAAATGAGATTTTTGGAGAAGCAGAAGGTAGGCATCACCATCCTTTAAATGGCTGAAAGATCAACTTTATTACTTTATAAATGGTTGTATGTCAACTATCTCTTGATAACAAGGTTATTCCAATGAGATAATGTTATGGTATGAGTCACTTCCTCTCAAGAGGAGAAATGAGGAGGAAGGACATTTTCATATCAGCTTTCCTATACATAAACCAGAAAATAAGCTGTCATGAAATTTGTCTTCTACAGAAATAGAAGGCAGAATACATATATGCATATAGTACATCATGACAGTGGCTTCTTGCTGAAACCTTTTTTTGTGTGGGGGGTAATGCAATTCTGCAGGACTTTTTGAGTCTAGTTGACAAATAACTGAGGGTATAAATATCTCTCTCCTTTAAGGATGCTCTAGAGGAAAGCCATTTTTCCAGGGAGAATGAGGCTTCAGCCTTTATTTCCTTGTGCGTGCTTTTTACTAACATGTTTTTTGTTTCCCTCTGGTCTCAAGCAAACAAAGCTTTATGTACCCAAGTAGGGGAACCGTCAGATGTTTCCCACCAGTCTCTCCTTAACCACGCTGTACAATGTATTTTCCAGATGCTCCTCTGAAGTGTAGTATCATAGCAGGCTGACAGAGGGGAAGGGTGAGTAAAAGTAATGTCATCCCTGGCAGAACCTCTTGGTTTCTTTTTTAATAAAAAGTAAGGAAATTAGCAGCCACCGTGGCTACCTCAGACTCTGATAGCAGAGGAGTTTTGTGGCCATTTCAATGGCCTTCAGAGTCTGCTCTACTGAGCAGCTGCTGGCTTTGTGCTGGCTACGGTCAGCTCTGCAGCATCTGCTCTTACAGGAGAGATTGCAGCACCGAATGAAAATCCATGTTCTCCCCTCTCCATCAAGGAGACTTTGATAGAAGTTGACTGAAACTGAAGAATTCCAGGCGGATTGCCTCAAACTTTTTTCCTGCTCAGTTGTTCAAATGTCAGCTTATTTTCACTGACAGTCTCAGAATCACTGTCATTCCCCATCCCACCACCAAAGCCAGTTAATCTAAATGTGAATTAAGGTAGTTAAAAAAGAAGGGCTTTTAAATCTTCGTTTTACAAGGCCACAAGCACATTTTTCACCTTAGCAAGTTATCTTTAAAGTGAAATTATTAATTTTAAAAAATAATAATTTTTAATCTAAGAATCTATTCTATAGGGTTTTTGTTTGTTTTGCAGTGATCTGTAGTCCTGAGAGGGATTTGCAGTGCAGCTGCAGAAAACCCCAACCACAGGCTAATGGAGAGTCAAAGAACATAATCAGATATTGAGACAGATGATATGGGCATCGTTATAGACAACTTAGAAAATTGCAACCCAGAAAACTCCCCCTTAGTTGAGGTTTAGTTACATTTGAATGTTTCTCTTATTGAAAAACCAGGAGGAAAGAATGTTATGTATGTTGGTTTATATGGGGGTTTATCTGGTGAGAGCCTCAGTGAGAATATTGCTGTGGTTTAACTGAGACACCTGGCAGCACTCAGCTCAGAGCAACATACTTAGGAGCCTAATGATGGTAAAAAAAACAACCGAGCCTCACAGCGCCAGTGAGATGCCTGAAGTTGATGGAAGACTATCCAGCTACCTGGATGTCACTGTAGTCCTATTAATCTTACTAGCTAAGAATATGTCTTTATATTTTTTAGAGAGGACTGTCTTTTTCTTTAGAAAAAGAGTGACAGATTTTCAAAAAATGTTAATTTATGCAGATACTTATGAAGAAGAAATGCTTTACAATATCTGATCTTTCATCATTTACAGGATTTTCGTTTGGAATTTCAGATTAAGCTTTTCATCTTTCCATTTTTGTTTTTATATGATGTGAGTTCACATCACTCATTTCAAATTAGACTGAATTTCAGATGACCTGGCCTCCTCCTCTGCAGATTTACTGTCTTTTCTCATCTGCAAGCTCAACAGATTCCAAAATCTGGAATTTTCTGAAGCAAAGAAGAAACTATTTAGTTTTGACTGAATTTTGGTGATGTTTCAGAGTAGGTCTTGTGTGAGGTCTTTCCTTTGTAGGCATAAACTAGGAAATAACACGGGGTGTAACAGCCTGCCTGTGGCTTCATACGGTTTCATATGGTTAAGAAGCTGGCAATAGAAGCTTTGGGGGACTGTATTCTATTTCTTACATGTCAATTCAATTTTGAATCAGTACTTAAGGAGTGACATCACTGCTATGTGCAACACCAGAACATTACTATAGATGTAGATGGTAGGGAACTATCACACAAACTTTTGGACATTCTGCAAAACTACAATCACTAACTTTGGTGCATCTCTATTAGATTTAGGAAAGAACAGATGTTCAAAGCATATTGTCATTTGATCTGTGTTCCTGTGATCTACTCCCACATCATTAGATGGGCTAATGTTGCTTTTGTTGAAGACGTAAAATTAGAAATAGCTTGAAATGACACTTCCGCCAATTTAAACATTTTCTTCAGAGTGTTCAGCCTGCATTTTGCCATCTCATTTTACTTTATCATTAGTAAACTCAGTTGAAATGTCTTATATCATAAGCAAACCTCACTTGTTTCTCAAAGGGATAAGCCTCTTTGGAACCAAGAGAAATTATGAAATAATGTGACAGAGAGGTGTGACTAATATATGTTATTAAGGTCTGATTTCTTTGGGGTGGAAAGGTTCCATGTGAACTACAGAGTAAGTGCCTACATCTTAAAAACCTGTAATAAGAAATGGAACTAAGTTCCATATCATTTGACCGTGAAACCTTGTAAGAGATCTTTTCTCCTGAAGATTGATCCTAAGAATAAAATTAAAATCTAATCTAAAATAGCAGAACTGTGCAACAGGAAGGACTATTACTGCTAATTTGAAAACTATTAGGAAGAGCTCCCTTTCCAGCCTGAGTTGTCCTGTGGTGCGGTGGATAGTTGCATGAACAGTAGTATAGGACAGTTATGTTCAAATACTCTGGAGATGCTGAGCAAGGAAAGCAAAACTGATACTGGCCTCCTGGCCAGGCATGCTGTGGTGCTCTTTTTTTCCTCAAAGCCTTGTTTCAGCGAGGCCCCAAACAGTATTGCCATTTGCCTCTTCTCAAATAGAAAGCAACATGCCATAGCATAAGTGACACGTACTGAGGCAAGCAAACCCATTTTGTGGTGTGTGTTGGGCATACGGTGCAGAATTGTAGTGTTTCACCCAGTCATCCATATGTGGTAAGTTGAATTATTTACATCTTTTGTCTCAGTACCTGAGTCAATGGTTAGGTGTTTGTATTAATAGGCAAGAAATAAAATCCAGTAAAAATTCCCCAAGTTAAGACAGTTTTGCTCGCAACAGTGGTGTGAGTTCAAGGTTGTGTATCAGGATGCACTTGTGGAGAAATTCTCCACTGATACCTGCCTTTAAATGCTGAATGAGCCTTTCATTTTCAGATCTAAAAAACTTACTAATTTGAAACACGAGTAACATGAAAGGTAATGCATTAAGATAGGTTTCCTTTTGTAGCATCTCCTATTAGATGACATTAAAATCCCACAGGAAATAATCTTATCTGCAAATTTTAATAAATCTCATTCCTAAACTTCAGTTAATAGCACTTCTGTGTAGTACTTTGGAATTGGAAAAACGTCACGGGTTATTGGTATTCTAGCAAGTGCACCAAGTGTGCCATCCTTACTTTAAATTAATATCTGATAAAGTCTTGAGAAGTGGTTGTGAAATTGAACTTGCCTTATGTATTAATTAGGGTTTACTCTCAACTGTTCTCATAAGGCTTGTGATGAAACAAATCGTTCCTCCAGGCCAGATGGTGCCTTTTGTCAGGTTAACTAAAATACTGTGCCTGCTATATAGGAACAGTTATGCAAATAATTAATTTGTCACTTCTTTGACCAAGCTAAGAAAAGCAAACAAAAAACCATCTGCCAAAGCTCTGCCCAAAACTTTGAAAATGTTTTATGGAGCTGTTGGATTACATTCAAATACTTTTTCTTGTGTTGATTTGTACTTTGCTGTCAAGACTCCTTTGGCTTCAGCCATGTCATTTGTGCAGCAGAATGACATTCCACAATGTAGCAAGAGTGAGAGTAAAAATGTGATCACAGGTGGAGCGGTGGCATTGGCCGGTCTTACTGTAGCTAACAATGGTTTTAGCTTCTGTTTGTTTGCTTGGAGACCGAGACGATGTCAGTGTGCCTTCCTTCTCCCTCGCCTGTAGAGAACTCAGCAGGCCACAGCATGAGAGCCTTTGACACGTAACATTTTTAAAAGCAAATACAAGGACGTGAATTTGCTCTCGAAGAGCGATACGCACGATGCTTTCCCAGAGGAACAAATGCTTCCGCATGGTGGGACTTGACCAAAGTTGATCTGATTTTGCAGATGTATTATTATGTCTCTGTAAGATCATGCTCTAAAAAAGGCAAATGATTCATTAAAATTTACTTTTATTTCATCCTTCAGGAATCCTTGACTACTGTAATTTGCTATCAGTATTTCAAGGGAGAAACTGGGAGACTAATGTAGAAAAATACAATGAGAATTTGTAACTTCTTTTATCTTTACAAAGATGTTTTAAAATAAAAAGCCCTAGCCCTGGTTCCAGCAAGACAATTATCTTATGCTTGCTTAAGATGTAGTTTTAACCTTCAAAATGCTGAAGGATGTTGTATTCAGCTAATTTGTTTCAGAGCGACTGGAGATATCTCTTTCGTAACTGTTCAGGAAATAGGTTAATTTTCATAATCCCAGCTTTTTATCATCGTTATGGTGGCATCAAAAAACATGAGCCAAACTTGTGCAGAGATGACTGTTCTGGTGCGTTTGCCTTGCATTTGTGTTTAAACCATCTCCGTCACTGTGAATTGCTGTACTCATAGTGCTGTGAATGCTGTACTCATTGTGCTAAATGTAACCCACAGAGGAAAGGTGTTTCATGTCACTGCTGCTGTAGAAACCTTTCCTGGGAGTTTCAGGTGGAGAACTTTTGAGGCACCTAATTTCATCATTAAACTGCAGGTTAGTCTTGCATCCCAGTGTTTTGTTGGAGCCATTACCTTGTTATTTTCTGGTTTTGACACTTTAGAAGAAGGGTACCTCTCTCAGAAATAATTTCTACTCCTAAAGGGTAAGAATAAGATATTTACATGCTGTGTGGATCGTTGTCATAGTTTAGCCCCGCTTGAGACCAGACTATGCAGTCTCTCTCTCTCCCCCCACTCTCCAAGAGAACAGGGGGGGATAATATAACAAAAAAGGCTCGAGGTTTGAGATAAGGACAGAGAGAGATCCTTAAAGTTACTGTAACGGGCAAAACAGACTCGACTCGGGGAAAACTATTTATTTATTTATTTACTATTAATAAAACCAAAGGAGGGTAATGGGAACGAGAACAAGATAACCTCCACCCACACCTCCCTCTTCTCAGGTGTAACATTATCTCTACCACCTTCCCCCACCCAAGCGGCAGAGAGGGGAAGAGGGAATGGGGATTACGGTCAGTTCATCACACATGGCTTTACACTGCTCCTGCCTCCTCAGGGGAGGAACTCCTCACATTCCTCCCCTCCCTCCCATGGGCTGCAGTTCTTCGTGAACTGCTCCAGCATGCATCATTTTTCCATGGGGTGCAGTCCCTCCCAAACAGCTGTCCCAGCGGGCTCTCCACAGGCCACAGCCTTCTTCAGGCATCTGCCTACCCCGGCCTGGGGTCCTCCACGGGCTGCAGGTGGATCTCTGCTCCTCCCTGGGCCTCCATGGGCTGCAGGTGGATCTCTGCTCCTCTGTGGGCCTCCATGGGCTGCAGGGGGACAACCTGCTCCACCATGGTCATCACCACAGGCTGCAGGGGAATCTTGGCCAGGAGCCGCATTACTGCTCCCCCTCCTTCTTCACTGACCTTGGCGTCTGCAGCCGTTCCTCTCACAAGAAATTCTTCACAACAGGCTGGCAGACACCTCTCAGGTTCTCTTCACATCTCATCTTCTCTCCACTTCTTGCAGCCGGGGCTGGGCCGAGTTGGGCCCAGTTGGCTGCCTGGTGGGAGGCCAGAGGGTGAGGCCTGCAAGGCCCACAGGGCTCACACGTCCCCTCTCTGTCCTCACCACAGCTTCTTCACATCTTCTCTTTTTTTTTTTTTTTTTAATATATATTTTTATTTTTTTATTTTTTCTCTTCTCTGTTTGTTTGTTTTTTTCCTTTCTGTTTTTCCCCTTTTTAAATACATTATCACAGAACATTCAGCTACCAGTTGGCTCGGCCCTGGCCAGCAGCGGGTCTGCTCTAGGCCTGGCCGAATCCACTGGACAAAGGGGAAACTTCTAGAAGCTTCTTACAGAAGCTGCCACTCTAGGCCCCCCTAACAAAATAAAACCAGAACAATCCTAGAAGAACCAAAGGAACAAAGAGCAAAAGCAATGCTTTTGGATAATGTCTGCATAACAAAGTTGTGAGTTGCATTAACCCTTCCATGTTTTCAGGGTAAAATGCAACCTGGGTGTGGTATGGGAGATTGGAGGACAGGTGATCTGGGCCGTTGTATGAGCAGTCTTAACTGTTTGGTTAAGAGAAGAAAGTAGCATAAAGCAATCAAATTGTGAATTTAGGAAGCTTGAAATATTGCTTATGGAAACTAGGGCTCTCATTCAAGGTGTTGGTTTGTACTTAGGAATGATATTTGTTAACTGAAAGTCTGAAACACAACCCCCTGTTAGCGGAAAAACCTGCATTAACTGAGAGTAGCTTGATAACCTGCTGCACCAGAGATTAGCACAAGATGGTGTGTTTCATGAGCTCCACTCCCCTTTTTACATCTGATGAATAATGTAAGCAATGTTTTTTATTGCTACTTACTGTTCAGTGAATGGCAGAATGATGTGTGACCTGAATAAATATTTAAGTGTATTAGTGTCTGTGAAATTTTCCCTTTGCTATAAAAGGCATTTAGGAATATATTGGGCAATTCAGAAAGGTAAAAGCAGTGAACTGGAATTGTCCCAGATTATATGATAGAAAACATTTGTAGTTGGTTCAGCCTCTTCTTTAATGTAAAGGCTAAACAATTTTCTGATTAATAATGATGTCTTCATACATTTTAAATTGCAGCTGACGTTGTTAAATGTCAGCTAGGCCATATAAAACAATACTGAGCGGTAAAATAACGTGTACAGTTATGTATGGTGGTCTGGATACACAAGATTAAAGCAGGCTGCAATGATAATAGGTTTACTGTGACAGACCATAAATTTATTCAGTTAGTGCCAAGAGAAGGATGGGGAATGGACACTTTTGAAAACAGGAAACTGGGATAAAACTATCTCATCTGATTGTGGAAGTAAAGTAATGGCAGCTGTTTCACTCATTCAAAGCCGTACCTAGGGATTTTGTTCAAGATGGGATATTTCTGACAGGGATTCAATCCAGGCTAAGCCTGAAGCTGCATTTGTCTTAGACCCAGGGAGCTTTGTTGCTGGCATTTGTTTGGTTCTGGCATGTTCGCCACAAGAAACGTTTGCCACTGTGTTTTATAGATTGTGCAAGACACTTCTGATAAATTGACCTAAAGGCTGTTGCTGTGGGTATTTTATCTCCAGACGGTTGATGCGTCAGCTTCCAAAGCGCTCTTTCCCCGTGCTCATTCTTCTTCATTCAGGAAGGCAGAAAGTGAAAGATGACTATACTAAACATTTTCCCTATATTGCTTTACCTGATTATGCTTTCCAGTGCATCACATTCTGTTTGTTAAAACCTCTGATTTTCTGAATGCTACTCAAAATAGCAGAAATACTTAGCTCTAAAGGGTTTTTTTTTTTCCTCATGCAATCCTTAGTGTTGTTTTTACTCATTGTCTTAGTGCCTGTTTTTGTATGCGTTTTATGGGTTTGAGATGCACAGTGAAAGCACAGCTGCTAATTTGTTCTGGCAATTTGGATGGAAATTGCCAGGTACTGAGCACTTCCAGACGTTTTAATGGAAAGTTTCAGCTGGACTGTCTCAAGGGTGTGCTTATTTAGTTTAAACTAGTTCAGTGATTTCTCATCATTTCAGAAGCTCTTGGCCTGTTACTTTTTCAAGCGTAGATTCGAAACCATGTCTACCTCTTGTTAGTTTTTATGTTACTAAGTACTAAGTAAATGGACAGATTCTAAAGTACAGGAAGATTATTTGCAATTGATAGTATTTTTAAGAAGCAGGAAAATAAAGCTGAGATTTGTTTTATTATGTGAAATTTCAATTTGTGATTTTTGTCTCCTAGTTCATTATGGGGAAGAAAAATGATCAGCTCGGTAGTAACAGTAAGGAAGAACAACGGCATAACTCTAAGGCTTTATAAAGCATAATGAGTTATTTTAACATTTGCAGTGTTTTCTGTATTTCGTATCTCTTAGAAGTAGATGCATGAAAATCTGTATGCAAAGATATGTAAATTTTGGTGCCTTTTGGGTACTTATGGAAGAAGGCATCCAACTTTGTAGTGGGATCCAGAATACTGTGTATGCATGCCATAGATTACAGAGAGAGGGAGAAATATGCCAAGGGGTTTCAGAACAAGCGACACTGAAACCAAAGCCATCTAGGGTTCAGTAATGGGCAGACTGGACAGTGTATTAATCCATTTCCACATCCGTGGAAGGTATCTCTGTCCACGTGAGACACTCAGTTCAGATGCCTGGCTGGAAAGCAGATAAAGATGGAGTTGAGCATTGCAGAAGAGCTCAGACAAGGGCAGCCCTCTCGGTTAACAGAGCTCAGAGACCAGGCCCTGGCAGAGGCGTTACTGCCTTGGGAGGTTTGTGTATCCGCACCACAGTAAGAAACCTATCATCAAAATCATCCAGTGTTTCATTAAACTCATCTGTTGAATATCTTGAGTGAAATCTTGATACCACTGAAATCAATAGCAGAACTTCCACTGTCTTTTATTTGGAGCAGGATTTCATCTCTCATTTTTGGGAAGTACAGAGAAACAGTAACTACAAATGCCAAGGTTTTCAAAGCTACCAGGAAGATTTAAAGTGCCCTGAAAACATGAATTGTGGGTGTTCATTTCCCTTGGGTAGCTCTTGCAGTCTAAATTCTATGTTAATGAAAACCATGATGAAATACTAAAGACACTAAGAGTAGGACAGGTGAAATTCACTGTATGTGCTCTGCTGAACTGGCCATTCAGCAAGGGCCAGCCCCTGTCTGTCAGTGAAGGTACAATTGCAGGGCATGAGATTTGCAGCATTCCTGAGAGTGACGGTTTCCTTGCAAAAAGAAAATTTGAGTTGCAGAATTACTGAATGTAGACAAAAAATGTAAACGAGAAATATGTACAAGTACCCTTGGAGTTGCTGACACTGAGTCAGGCCTCCAAAGAACAGAGCTGAATAAGAGTACAATTAAGCTATGTAGGATAATTAAGTTGTTTTTTTTTTTTTTTTTTTTCACACATGAATGCTTTTTGATCTTTCCAACAGAAAACCAGGTAACATTCTCAGTTAATCAAGTATCAGATTAGAACCATGACACAACCTAATTAAACACTGGTCACGTGAACATGCCAGTAGCAACTGCTGAAAATAGCTTTTTTTTTATTTTCCCCTCCCTACAGGGCAACACCACTTCTTTTGAAGCAACACAACTTTTGTTTAAGAATTTGGTGGGTATATAGGATAGGACTGAGTTCATTTGTGAACTCTAAGAAGTTTATCTATCTGCTTGAGATAATTAAGTGCCTTAATGCTGTCTGTGTTCTGTAGATTGATAGGGCAGGGTCTTAATTTCACCAGTTCACAAAAAATAACTCCCATAGTAACAGAGAGCAGCAAGGGACCCCCAGAGGTATGTAAATCTGTGTCTGTTCCCTCATTACAAGATTCCTAAAAACTTTCTTGTCTTATTACAACAGGGAAAAGCCAACATTTTAATGTTTTGTAAATCAGTTCTTGTTCTGAGCTGCTCTCATGGGTGTAGATGTCGTTTGGTAAGTTTTTTTTCAAATAGGGACATTTTTTGTTAAGGGGAGACAAGTGGAAGATTCCTTAGAGTCCCACAGGGAGCTAGCCGGTCTGCACAAATGTTTAGTGCTTGGATTTTAGAAACGGGTGCTATTCAAACTCTAAAATAGCTCCAGCTTTTCTTTCTTTAAGAGCAGTGAACATCACGATCAATATGGTTCACTGTCATTCTTTGTCCCAGTCTTGCGCAATGTTTTCCATCCCGAGTCTGGCTAGGACGTTATTCTCTTGGCGTGGTCTGGTTGCCTCATCTGTCACGGGTGTGGTATTTTCTCAGTCATTCATTTGCTGAATCACAGACTGACTTTGTGTTTCTTCTTCTTCTCTCTCAACTTTGAGTTTCACAATGTGAACAAAGCTAATCATTTCTGTTCGTAAACTTCCAAGAGAATAAAATGAAGAGAGTTCTGCAACTGGGAAAATTGACTAAAAAGGCATTTCCATCCTGTTCTCCCATTTGTGCCAGAGGATCTGTGTGGTCTTTTGAGTTTCAGACCCCAAGGTGTGCATTCAGAAAAACTGCCTGTCCTTCCTATATTGCTCTGCAACACAGAACAGTAATGGTGAATGTATAGTTTCACTTTCCTCAGACAGTTCCTTGAGATCAAGAAGTTAAGCAATGTGTGTTTGTAAATCCCATCCGTATCTTTGTATAAGGGGAGACTTTCGCTATTCTCTACTTTTGTTCATAGAAGAAAACTGAGAAATAATCCTATCTGAAGTATGTAAATAACAGAAAATTGGTTTTATTTTTTGTGTGCTTGAATTGTATTTTGTGCTTTTAATGTATTTTATTCTGCTAAGAATACTATTCTCTTCATTAAGTAATATGAGTTATGAGAAATAGAAACTGTTAGAACTGTCTTGTTTCCTGACTAATTAAAGTAAATATTCCCACAGACACTAAAAAAAATGTAAACTAAAACGTATGTGTCAAAAAGTTCCCATATACAGCAAATCCATAGACCTGATCCAGTGTAAACAGGTGAGTTAGGCCTTTAAATACTGATGGTTCTGTGTTTTCAAAACAAAAGTGATAACAATTTGAACAAATTTAATCTCCTAGAAGATTTTTGGAAATTGCATGTTGTGTTAAATGGAACAAGTTAGAATTACAATAGCTGATAAAACTGCAAAATCTGAAGTGTTGTTACTAACAGACCTTGTACTTGCTAACTTTTTTCATGTCTTAAATATTGCCAGCCTGGCAGAGTGTGGTAGATCCACTTTAATCTCTGGAATGGCCCATGGCCTGTATCCTTTCCATCTGTAATACAAAGGGGGAATAACTACTTTCTATGCATCTTGAAAATAGGTTTTAAAAAATATAATTAACATGAAGGCCAGCTACTGAACAAGGACATTTTATCCCTCTAAAGAGGGAGGATTAAGGATGAGTACACAGAAGCTAATGCTTCCATTGATTTTTGGACTTGTTATTGTTTTCCTCTTTGTTTTCAGATATTGGTAACCTAATGCCTGCAATGAAGAGAGCAAAGGGAAAGAGAGAATAAGTTAATGAGCATGGAAGTTAAATTAACATAACCAGTGTCACTGAAAAGATCCACTTGAAAATTCACGACTGCCAAGAAGATTCCTGCTGCTAAAGGAAAACAGTCATTTCAGCAATCAGTTTCTGGATGATGTTCATGATTTTGGGTAAGTGAATATTTTACTGAGTCATGGTTGTGAGGTTGCATCGCTGAACTTGATGAAAGCTATGTGCCACGTGCAGGTGGGAGAAGTCAACAGATGCAGCAAAAGGTAAGTGTCCTGTTCAGTTAGCAAAGGCATGATGATTTTAAAATACCAAGGCCTATCCCCACTTTGGCAATTCTGTGTTGTTACTGGTGTTACTGCTAATTAACTTATTTGGGTAGCAAATTGATGAAGTGATCCAGAGAAGATTTTTGTCATGCAGGATGTCCTAACAGTTCAGAAAAAGAGGAGGAGGGATGTCTAGAACTTTTACTGGAAGACTAACATCACACTTGAAGGTGTGATATCGAGTCTGTACATTGTTAATATGTCATTTATGTAGGTTTTCTGTTAACTTGCCAAATTAGAGAGTTTTGTCATGTGGAGAACTACAGAATGCAGAATGGCATGGCATGTTCCCAGAAGATTCGCAAGAGCAACAATTTGGTTTGACAGCAGTTGTGTTTCTCTGCCAGAAAATACTCTCTCCTTTTCTTAAATATATCCAATATACTGCATGGCATTTATTTTTCTGTCAAGGAAATTATGCAGCTTCCCTTTTCACCTTGCCATCACTAACATTATTTTATCCAGGGTTGAGCCTCAAGCTGGCCCAGCTGGCCTGGCTGGACCCAGGAGAGCCATGCGAGGGAATCGGGTGTTGGTGTGTCCCTGCGTGTTCTTCCCCAAGCCAGGGCAATCCCTGCTCCACACCACAGTTCCAGCTCTTCTGTTTTCTTGAGTGTGTTTTTTGGAGTCTCTGGCATGTCCGTTAAACTTACATGGCAGATCTGCTTATGTAGAGATGGCAGAACAGCTCTCTTGATAGTTTAGGGAAAGAACATTTGATTTTACATCACAGAATGCTGCCAAAGCCACAGCTGTGCTTCATTTGGTATCCAGTGCATGCTCTTGTGAACTACAAAGGCAGCCTGCAGAAAGGCAAGGAAACAATGCTGCACACCAGTTACCTGTATCTTGTTTAAGTTTTTGGTAATATGTTCTTCTTGGATCTAGAAATAGATCGTAGGTAAAATACTTTGATCTCCATACTTGCATGGAGACCCACCTGTGATTCTGTATGTGTAATGATAATCACAGATAATATAATTTTTCTAATGTGCTTACAAAAGTCTAGGGAGATTTTCTTCTTATTATTTTGTTCTTACAAGGTTTTTTTCCCCTGCATAAATTCCTGCACAGTACTGTTTAGTTTTTTGCTAATCTGTCAAAGAGATTCTCAAGGCAAAGTGGCGTGTTTTTTCTGATGCCAGCTGTATTCTAAAAAGAAAAAAAAATACTATTAGTTTTTAAATTGATTTAAATATGGGTTTGGAAGGAATTTGGATCTTTATTTCTTTTGTAAGTATAACAAACTTCTGTTGAGTGCATACTGCCATTATTTTCTTCAACAGCATTTACTATGGTATGACAATTCAAAAGAATATAATTTAGTTAGACCTGCATGTAGTGATGTTTTGTTGACAGTTACGTTGTCTGAGCAATGTCTCTAACACGTTGTTCAAAGTAGTCTAAGGTTCAGTCTCTTTCTGCCTGTTAGTTTTCTCTTGTTGATGTTTATTATTGGATACTTCATCTCTTAATGAAGATAGGTATTAAAGAAAAAAGTTCAGTGATGTTCCCACCAAAACCCTTTTCCTGCATGCTGAATTACAATACTGTGAACAGAAAGACTAGTTTTATTGTTTATTATAATGTTTTAATTACAAATATCCAAAACACACTGGCTACTGAGAGGAAAATTAACTCCACCCGTGTCAAAACCAGGACAGTCTTTTAAGTATTTTAGATATTTAGAAGAGATCATGCTTTGAAAATTATTTATAACCTTGCAGAGCCACTTCAGTAGACAAACATATTGTTTTTTTCTTTTAACATACGGTAGAGGTGTTAGATTACTTAATTATCATCAGCTTTTATTCAGCTGGGTTTTTCCTCTGAGTGAAGAAGCTGCTGTGGACAGGGGTGTTCTTCTGCATAGCACAGTGAAGAGTTCACTTTCTACACATAAGAATATTTTTACGTAAGACTCCAGATATCAACATATTGCCAAGACTCTAGATATCAACAACATGCTGCGTGTTTTCCACTGTCTTCCTGTGACACATGATAATTTTTGGGAGGCCTTCTTCAATAATGAGTAGGGCCCTTCAAACTGTACTGACTATAGGTGGTCATCCAGGTCATATCTTCTGCTGTTTTTGCAGATGTGACCTTAAATTTGGGAAAAGCCCATTTGTTTATGAAATAGTTACAAATTGCAAACATACTATCCCTACAGTGCTTTGCATGTTGCCATGATGATATATTTTTTTAAAATCTATGAAAGAAACTTCTATAAGGAAGCCATGTATCTGTTTTTAGTCTCAGTATTTGCTGGTGTCCTGGTTTTGGCTGGGACAGAGATAATTTTTTTTCTCAGTAGCTGCTGTATTTTGCATTTAGGATGGGATTTGGTGTGTGAAGAATGTTGATAATACACTGATGTTGTTAATTGTTGCTGAAGAGACCAAAGACTTTTTCCAGCTTCCCAGATTTCACTAATGTGCAGGTGCAAGAGGCTAGGAGGCATATAGCTGGTGCAGCTGACCCAAACTGGCCAAAGAAAGTATTCCATACTATAGACGTCGTGCCCAGTACATAAGTGGGGGTTGGCCAGTGGGCAGCTGTCTCACTCCTGTGCGTGCTGCTTGGAATTGCTTTTCAGTTTCATTTCCCTGGTTGCTGCTTGGGATGGGCTGTATCGGTTATTGGGTAATTGGGTGGTGAGAAATTGTGCATAGTTTGTTTTGCATATTTTACTATCCCTATATTTGATTATTATTATCATCTTCCTTTGCTATCCTAGTAAACTGTTGTCATCTCAATCCATAAGTTTTCCTTTCTTCCCACTTCTATATCCCATCCTGCTGTGGAGAGGGAGGGTGAGCGAATAGCTGCATAGTACTCGATTGCTGACTAGGACTAAACCGTGGCAGCTGGAGATGGAGTAGGTTGGAGTAATATTTCTGTCTTTAAGTCCAGCAATTCTATTTTATCATTACATACTGCCTTCCAGCAATTATTTAATTAGTTTTGTCAGTCAGCAGTCTTGATTTGCATCACTGAGTTTTTATGAAATACTTTTGTCGTTCTGATGGCAATGTTTGGGAAAGGACTAGTGGTTTGAAGATTCCTGGAGGTACGTAGTCTGAATGAAAAATAAATAAATAAAATAGCCCAACTTTGTTCACCATGCCTATCTGGAACACTATTAAGAAATCAAAGCCCCATCTACCTTCACTCTTTAGGATCTTTTTGTTCTTTTAACATGAAATGTTCTCAAGCATCTTTGCGAATAAGAGCTTTCTAGTGAAGCTGAGGTTTTCTATTAATTACAATAATAAGTGGTATTGAGAAATATGAACTTAAATAACTTGAAAACCTGTAAAACAACTTTAACATTGTTTTAAAATAAACTTCTAAATTAATGCTGTTTCTAGGCGTTTACTTTACATACATAGAATAAGTAACAATAAAAAACCTACCTAAGGACAAATTCTGTATGGGAGAAACATTGCCTCAGATGTAGAATTCAGGGAGAAATAAATCTGTGACTGTTTGTCACATATATCACATATATGTCAAATATATTTGAGATTTGGAGTCTGTTTTAGAAACACTGTGTTTCTTCATAAACTATTAGCCCCTGTTTATAGGAATGTATAGTGTTAGGATTTTATTCTTCGTATTACCTACTTTTTTATCTCTTCCCCAAATATGCTCCCAATTATTATTGTTTCTTCAGTCAGCGAATGGGAAATTGCTGAAATACATTATGCTTCAAAATAGAAAATTTTAAAAATGTTGGAACAAATTAATGAAAGAAAAATCCATGAATGTCTGTTAAAATACAGAAATCTCTTCTCAGCCAGGAGGACTCTGAGTTTATGAGCTTTTGAAGTCCAGCAGAGGGTTGGGAGAGCAGAGGAAGCATCGCTTCAGGCTTGTGCCATTATTTTTTGCTCTTTCCTAGGCAGTTGCTATTGGCCACTGCTAGAGAGAAGGTGCTTGACTGAACTTGGTTTTATTTGGTGCAGGTGGCTTAAGTGTCAATCTTAAGCTCAATTATTTCATAAAGTTTCTGAGATATCAGATCTGGAGCAACACTGTTAATCTAATCAAAGTTTTATGGATGGTACTGTGCTTCTTCCTCACCTGCTTCCCCCCTGCTCTGTCTTTCCACTGCCATCTGCATTATTGCTCATTGCTGAATACGGAAGTAAAAAAATAAATGTAAATTCACATAATCAGTGTTATAGTGACACAGTATTTACTTTACTAGAGCATGTCAAAGTGTGTTGACAAGATCTGTTGGTTTGCTGAATTTATGCATAGGGATTACAAAATAGTTTAAAACTGGGAAAATTCTGGTAAGCAGAATCTTTTCATGAGTTTTCAGTTTCTCTGATTTTTACTGTTTGGGTTTGTTTTTTTTTTGTTTGTTTTTTTGTTTTTTTTAAAGCAGAAATGAAGAGTTCCTTCATAATCCTTAGTGAATTTGGACAGCAATTGCAGTAAGAGCACGGATACGAGCGGGGGCTGTCCACGAGAGTCTAGAGGCAGCCAAAGAACAGAAAACATTCTTCTCATTATTTTTGCTGTCTCCCTTCTCAGCTTTTTACTCTTTCTGGTTAATGGGAGATAGATCTGAAACACACAAGGGAAATAAAAAGAAGAACAAAGATAGATATAACAGACAATTGTTGATAATAATGGGACACTGAAGATAGCACACTGTGTTTGATTCATTGTGGTGTCTTGTAGTGAACACAAAAAGAAAATACTGCTCTTGGGGGTTTTTTTTCTGTCTTTCGTAATTTCATACTTGAAGAAAAGATAATGAGCAGCAAGAAAATTTTGCTATCTGCAACATTATCCTCATATTTTAACATCCTAGGTGATGGAATCAGGAACCTGATTTCATAATTTTTTGCTTGTGGTGCCACTTTGGCCTTTATAAACGTTTTCATTTCGTAAAGAACTGTTCCCTGTTTTTTTTTCAGTGGTAAAAGTGTTCCCCCTTTCTTATCTTTTTCTTTTTTAAAGACTGTGAAATGCTCCTAAGTGTGCTCTCCTTCTCACCACACCCCAAATCTCTTATTAACAACTACTGATGTTTAGTATATGCAAGGAATTCCGGCAGAGACTTAATTTAGATGCCCCATGCCAGCTCATCAGATGGTGTCAATGCACACACCTCAACGACTTACAAGCGGTTTCAGTGTCAACGAGTGGGAGTGTTTGTGTCAGCAAGATCCTGGATATGGATGTGGCCACAGGGGCAGAAAAATGTTGAAAGAGGCGAGGTGACCAATAGGTTAACAGCTCTCAGGTAATCTACTGTCTGGTTTTATTTGCCTATTATCCACTAATACCACAATTTATTTTTAAGAATTGCCTTATAACACAGAATTTTCCCTGCCTTCAGTTTAGCACCGTGTTAAATTTGCCTTTTGTCCTCATTACTGGCAAGCTAAAGAAACATCTTTCTTCTTCTGGCGTATCAAGTGATGAGGTAATACACAATCAAAGCAGAATACAGCACATTAGAACTACTTTATGTTCTAAGATTTCCAATTTAATATCATGTGAGAAGTGAAGTTCTGCTCCCTCAAAACTCTTTTCATCTGTCCTTGCATCTGAAATCAATGTTTACATGCATTGGCTCTCCACTGAACCCCTCCACTTTTGACTCTTCTAAAATATATAAGGAACTAATTTTATAAGGTGCTGGGTGCCCCTGTGTCTCCACGTGGTACTATGGCACAATGACACAGACTTGGATCAGTTATTTAACCTACAGCTGTTTTTTTTTCCCGGGCTTCTCTCTGAAATGACCTGTTCTTTTGGAGGTGACCAGATCAGAGCCACTCTGTGGATGCCTGTCTACATTAATATAGAGTTGATATGCTTATAATTTGTGGTTATGCATAGTACAAGAGTGTGTTATCGTTATCAAAATACCAATGATCTTTTCAGCCAGTATTTTCAGACTTGATTACTGTTATCTGTAACTATTCAGAGTAATTCAAAAACATCTGAATGAGCATAGTCTGGGCACTCAAACTGCATTAACAATACCCTGCAGTGACTCCATACACTGGCCATATGGCTCTAATTAAGGCATCTTAGTATTTGTGTTTGCTCACTAGAGAAAAAGAAACAGATACATCTTGGATGATAATTTAATCCCCCTTTCACTGTGCCACTTTATGCCACAATTAAAGATATATACATGTCCTAACTGTGCATTTCCACTTTTCATATTTATGGATTTATTTTCAGTACGAGCTCAAATCTGATGTCTAATGTTTGCATTGGGGATAATTGCAAGAGTTAGGTAAGGCACTTTATGGCACAGCAGCAGTGCAGTTCCAAACCAGACCCTGTCAGCCAGCTTCTACCAGGAAACTCCCTTGATCTGGCTTTGCTTAGTGTCAGATAAGAATATTTTAATGAAACCTTAAGCAAGCCTTAGCACATAATATTACCAAATAATGGTTATTTTTTCCTTGGACTTTCCTGGTCAGATTCATTGGTGTATTCTGCCTGCTGTATTTATTTCAGAGAAGGATAAAACCACTTGATCATATTTTAAATAGTTTCATTAGTGTTTGAAATATCCAGAGCTGCAAAAAGAACGTGAGCTTTTATCTCCATTTCCCTATCTTCTGTCTTTACATTCCCTTGTGTTTTTTCCATCTTTCCGGGTTTCCTGATTCCTTTATCCTCTCGTGTTTGCCTTGCACTAATACAAACAATATTCTGCGTGTCTTCCCTGCAGCTCATATCCCTTTCATCCACAGCTCTGCTATTTTTGCTGCCAGTCTCCTTTTCCGAGCCCTGCTTTTTATTTTCTGTCTTCACTGCTGAGATGTAAAGGAACAAGTAACTTCTAAAAATAAATATTTTGGACTAATATATATTGGTTTGCCCTTCTGTTGTGAGATTGCAGTGTAGTCTGTTTGCAGGGGTCAGTGCATAGAGATGTCAGCTTTACAGAATTCTTTGTTCAAAATGCTGCTGGTTGCCATGGTATGATAACTTACCTAGGCTGTTCATGCTCTTTATTAACTAAATAATTGTTGCAATTAACATATGATTCTAATTAATGATGTTATTGGTTACAATGTAAGCATTTAAATAAATACATAATTAAGAATAATGTTAGCTACTTTGAAAAAGTCTCACCTGCATTGTTAAGGCCCTTCAGATAAAGACTAGTGTCTTTAAAGAACATCAGTTTTTGTCAGTTTTAATCCCTGAATTTTTTAGAAGATACTGTTTCAACATATCAGTGCATGGCAACCAAAGGTAGATTTTAAAAATGTTTTTTAAACCAAAGCTTTTGAGGAGAGTCTCCCATTCAGCATGCTTTCGAAAAGGTACATACAGTCTTTATGCTTTATTACAAGGAGGGATGAGTGGCACTTTATCTGATAAATCAACACAGCTTTGATTTGAAAACTTTAAAGCTCAGCCTGTTTAAAACATGTATTTTTTAAGAAAGGTAACTAGCTGGTTGAGGTCACTGGACCCTTTTTAGAACCAATGTCCTTAGCTCACTGGTCCCTCAATTTTACTGATTTTTGAAATATTTCTGATGAGCTCTTTGCTTGACTGGCTAGTAACCCCAGCCATTGGCTACTGCTTGTTACATTTATGAATGAAGTGAAATATTTTCAAGTCTACTACTCCATTAATACACAGAAAGAAAGTTCTATGGAATAGGTGCCCGTAATTGTGAAAGACTATACTGCTTTTTAAAGGAGGTAGTGTTTAAAAATGTAATTTCACAATAAGTTGCTCATGATCCTTAGATTTTCTGTCTTGTATTTTCACATGAATGGCATATTTACTATTATACTAATGAAAATATCTTTGTATGGAGATCTATGTTAAAGTTTCTTCCTTAGAGCTTAATATTCAATACTCCCATGTACTAGAGGTTGCCACACACAGCTCTGACATGAAGATATTTCTTAAGAAAATATGCTAATTGTTAGCGCATACTTGAAAATAGTATTTGAAGGCAAGAACTAAGGCAATTTTATCCACCTGAAACTGCTGAGGAAACTTAGAAAAGAAAAACCAATTGGTAGTTTGCAGCGAATATTCAAATTCAGTTTTTGCTAGGACTGAAATATAAAACCATATGCTAAAACTGTAATAGGCCCCTTATTTCAGTGTAGGTCAGAAAAACTGAGTTAATCACTGAACCATTTTTTCCACAAGACTGATTTTTTCTTAAATGCTTTTGACTAGGTTAAGTTCTGAGAGGATGTCCAGCTTTGTGCATGGAAGGAGAGATTGGGGTCCAAGTCCCCGGACTGAGAGGTACCCCTGTGTGACTTGCAGCCTGGCTGCACAGCAACTCAGATGCTGTTAGGTTATTGCTCTCAGCAATGCTCAGCTGCAGGTGGTGGAAATCACGCAGGACCACTGAAATTTGCAGGTTGTTTGCTGTCTTCTCCTGCAGTTTAGCAAGAGCTGAGTCTGGAATTGAACTCCAGCCCTGATTCTGTCTCATGCTTGAAGCTATGCTAGGTCAAACTTTTTGTTTTGGTAAACCATTTTTTTTCTTGGCTGTGGTATTTGAAGAAAGCAAGCAGTGTATTTTGGAAACCCACACAAGCTGTGTTCGCACTTGAGGCACGGCCTTGTACATTAAACTAAAAGAGTTTGCCTTCCCCTTAGCACTTCTGCTCGCTGTTTTTCAAATCGTGGCATTCTTCCTTCTGCAACTGACAGATAACTTCTGAGTCAGAGTCCTGGTGCAGTATCCTTATAATTAAAACTAAATTAGACAAATCTTTTGTTTATGCAGGTAAATGTATGACTGTAGTTTCTCTATTTTTCATTGCACAAAATGTCCTGCAATGTTGAAATGCCGTTATGGAACCACCTTTCAAAGGGTTGTAACTGCTGCTACTGGTGGTGAATTATTACAACTAGGAAAATCAATACTGGCATATGATTTTCCAGCATGCAGGTGTCTGGCTGATCCACTGCTTAAATAAAGACATAGGTCTAAACTAGAGTCAGTAATAGTAAGAAATGTCAGCTGATGTATTCCAGGACCACAAAAGAAAATTGGATTCTATTGAAACTTGGGGGCAACACGCCACATACGTAACTCCTTATGACGATTCAGGTTTTGTTTTGTTTTTTTTTTTCCCTTCTCCCATTCCCCAAAACGATGCTGTGAGTAAATAAATGTTTCTACCCTGTATAACCCCCTTGCCTTGAAGAACTTGCCTCCTGTTGCACTAGCAAAAAAAATCCCTCAAACTCTAACTGGTAACTGAGGATCATTAAGTAATGCAGTGCAGAGGTGAAGATGTTTGTTTGGTCCCGGATCACAAGACTGTTTCAGTTGTTTATGTTAGAGGAGGCATCAGATAAGATGTTTGGAGGAAGGACTCGGAGCTCCTTGTTTCATCCTTTCTTTCTTGCTTTCCTGGTGCCATTTCCACAGCAGAAGGGCTTGGCTCCTTCCCTTGGAGCGCTGCTCCTCCTTTTAAAGGCTGAAATGTGAGAGTGGGTTGGGGGTTTATCCAAACTCCTTTGGTTTTAGTCCGCTTCAAGACCTGATATAAATGAGCCTCTATTTTGAGCAGGAAAGGTGCCAGGGGAAAGATCTGGTCCATCTGTCAAATGTCAGAAGCGAGAGGCTGGAGCGGGAAGGTGGCTGGAGGAAAAGGGAACACTCTGGACTGAAACTGAACCTACCAGTTGAGACTATACCTCAAACATATCGCTGAGACGAGCAGTAGGGAGGCCACTACTGCCATTTTCTTAGGCAGGGGCTGGTTTCCAGGCTTCTGGGATTGGTGAATCTATCTCGGTTTATTTCAGAGCAGTAGGACTGCACATGAAGGGATATTAAGCTGTTATCAGACACCTTTTCTGTCTGCTAGCTCCTTCTGCTGCAAAAGTATTGCTGTGGAGATAAGCAAAGGAGCACCCTACAGCAACAGTGTTAGAAACTCCTCTTTCCATCAGGCTTTCTATAGCCCAGCAAGAAAAAAAGGAGCTTTATGAGTGAGGAAGGGTTTATTCAGTTCGTGTCTTCCTTTTGTCATGAATGGAGTCAGCCAGAGTGAAAATAGAAATTACCAAAGGTTTTAAAGGTAGTTATAATTTCGTGGTGGTGATGCATTCTGCTCAGGACTGTAAATAATGCTAGTAACAGGTAGTTTTGTTACTACAATGGTTACTAATGCTTTACTTGTAACCTGCTGGGTGAAAAGAGGAGAGCACTGCAATGCAGTCTTGCATCTGATTTTTTCCCTTGGATTATTCCACATGAAAAAGAATTCTTTTTGTGAAATTATGATGATAAGAATGTTAATGAGAGATTGATTAAGCCATGGCATACGATAGCTCCTAATTAGATATGTTGTCTCAGCCAGAGACTGACAACTCAAGCATTTTTAATACAGCAAGAAATGCTTATCATTCAACCAACGGTAACCAGCAAAACCTCCCAAACTGAAGAAAAAAGTTTACTTTGCCCTTGAAAGTATTCAGAATGTGGCAGGTAATGTGAAAAAGGTAAGTACAATGTAACAGAAATCTGAATGCTTGCTAAGGAAGCAATGCAATTGTCAAGATTCTGCAAGTAAATGTTAATGGTGCAGGCTATGTGTACCGTAAAGTTGTCTGCAGACTATAAAAAATATTTAAGTTCTAATTAAATTTATTATTATTGTGTTGACTGTGAGCTAAATTTGATATCCATAAGGCTCCTGGTGATAGACCTCCTTGCTATCCAGTGTCTCTTGAACAGCTGCTAAAATATGTATTTCAATATGTTTGCAGAGCGCAGATACGCAGTTTGCAATCATGGCTGTTTGTCACCTGGGAATTAGAGCAAGTTAGGAAAAAAAGCCTAGAAATGGTCAGAAGAATAATTCTGAATAATGAATTTGTTTGTGAAGATGTTAAAAAATAACAATCTGTAAATAGAACAAGATGTGAAATTTGTCAGAGAAAATGGATTACTTCTGACTGATCCGGCCTTTGGGAGCAGACTTCTGCAATATCAGCCATGTGGTATTCTTCTGGCACATTCCCAACAGGAGAAACCAATGTTAGCTGAAAAGAAGAGCCCAGGAGGTTCTGGTGGGGCCCTGATTGCACTGGTGTGTCCTGATGACCCTCACCTGGGCCCCCACCTGCCCCTCTGACCGGACCTGTTGAAATGGAGGCAGGGCTCTCATGTGCTGAGGGTGTGTTGGTCTTGTTTGCTCCTGCTTCTGGGGCCTGGTGTTTCTATTAGCTCTGCTGCATTGTGTTTCCTGGAATATAAGGTAAATTGTGTTTTCTGGTTTTAAATATATATATATATATTTATTTTTTTCTCTCCTGCTGACAGGATTGTGGTGGTACAGTGCTAGAAAGATATTTCTGTTGAAAGAGAAAAGCTGGTATGGAAATAAGGCAAAACCTTGACTCTGTTTAAGTGAATTGTTTAAATCCTGATGAAGGTAGTTGCGCTGCTTCTTCTGGCCTTGTGACATTAGGTGGCAGCAGGGTTTCCATTTGCTCTGCTCTGGGGTGCAGCACAGCCCTGTAGGGACCTTCAGGTTCCTGGCACACACTGTGTGGGTGTCAGATGGGGAAACCATTTCTCCTGACGTGTTTGGCCCTGAATATGGACCCTCTAATGCCTAAATAGCTTTGTAGCTTTTGGCTGAGTTAACTTGTAACTCTTAAGAGGTGTAAAAACATAACTCTGCTCTTAGCAGTGTGCTTTGCAGACTCTCTGCCCTCAGGGGCTGAGGGTAAGAACTTGGAATTGTTCACTACCACATCAAGTGGAGTCATCTGTCATAAGCTGCCACTCATACTGGGTTGGGGGGAAGTTTGGGTGTTGTCTTGTGAGACAACAGTTCTGGAGGCTTCTTCAGTCCCGCTGTCTCTTGACTCCAATGACTTATTTAAACTGGCTGAGGACTTGTAAAAGCAATTACAATTAAACAGGGTGGCTTGGAGGTCTGCAGTGGAAAGCCTCTCTTTTATCTACTTCTTTGTCCATTGGCTTCTTCCCTCCCTTGAGACTGGTTAAAGAATATTGAACTACTTTTTATTCCGTGACTGAGATTTTGCATGCGTTTGAGCTGGTTATTTCTATGATAGTTTAGCCATAAAATTACACTAAGAGTAATCCCTGAATTTCTGAAATACCATTGACCAAAACATTCATTTGTTTAAGATGGGGAATGTTGTCCTTGTATATTTAAGAACCTGTACTACTATAAATAATAAGTAAATTTGGTTGGTTTTGTCCTTTTATGTAGAACAGTGGATAAACATTAAAGTAATGAATAGCAACATGATGGGAAAAGGGGACGGACTGAATGTAGAGGAGAATGCTTTAATTAAAATCTGTGAGAGCCTCTGATTTCTTTGACATTTTAAATTGCATTGAGCTGCAATGTAATTTAATTTGGAAGTCTATTCTTGAATATTGACTGATTATCTTTTGCTTCACATACAAAATTTAAATAACCATTTATGTTATTGTGGGAAAAGTGAGTACTGCAGCAGCGTCTGCTTTTCAAAAATATTTTCAATGGGTAATCAAGCCAACATCAGTTGCTGTGAGTTAATGGAATACAACTCTGATGGCTGCAGTAGGTTAATAGAAGCACAGTTAAACCTTGCACCACAAATAACAGTCTTATATGAGCTGTTAAACACATCAGGAAGATGTTTAACAGTCCCACATTAACTCTAAATTTTCTTACTCATTTAGTTTGGATTTTTTTGTGCTGCTTTGCACCTAGATAGGTATGTGCAGTACTCTGAAATCCAGTTGTGTTGACTTAGTTTTGAGCCCCCATTGACTGATTTCAGGGAAACTTGTGTTGCTTGATTCTTTTGAGTATCACCTCAGGTGTCTCATCCTAGCAGAAAACTCACTAGTTGTCCTTCTGTGAGTGTGTTGTGTTAGTTTGGCCTGAGTTAGAGAATGTTTGGATTTCTGCTTTCACCAGCTAGCACTTGTATATCTGCCATCAGTGAGTCCACGTGATCTTCTATTGGATTATGCCAGGCAGCTGGTGGTGATGGAGGTATCCTTTGTGAAGAAGTGGGGAGCACTTGGCAAGAACAAGGAGGCTGAGGAGTGTGCTCAGACCACCTGATTTCATCCCCTCTGCCTGTTTATGGACTTGCCATAGATGGATGCAACCACCTCCTCCTGTTGGGAGTTTCTTGGGATGCGAGACTGTCAAATTGTTCTGGGAGAGCACGCTGTGCTCTGGGCACAGATCAAAGTATTTATATTGGTATGCAAATTTATATACACACACATATATAAAGGAGCAAACTGGCTTAGTACAAACAGAGGAGTAGAGCAGGAGCTTTTGGGAAAATGCATAATTTCAACATAGCTAATTTGCCATCTTTACAACTGAAATTTGGAGCTCTGAAACCCATGTTTTTATGTAGAAAGTAATGACTGTTCTTTCACTTACAGGACATATTTATCAGAATTAATAATTGTCCTGGGAAATTCTCTGTGTCTGGAGTAGAAAAGTTGTAAAAGCAAGCTAGTTTACAGGCTGTTAGTTGTTCAGATCAGGTGCTGCTGAAGCATTGCAGTAGCTACCTTGTTATATGTAGGCCAGCTGTGTGTTCTTCTGTCTGAATTAGACTTAACTTAGGTGATTTCAAAGTTAAATAGTGAATTTCCCTGATTTGTACCTCTTGTAAATATTTGCCTTTTTTTTGGTCCCATTTCACACTAAAATATTTTAATTTTCACCAGGATTTCACATTATTTAAATGCTTTCTCAGCTATATTATGGCTGTTACTTCTTTACTGCATGTTTTGTAGATGATCTGCTTCATTCAAATGAAGTTATTTTGCAGCTGAGGCTGTTGCTCAATACATCTGGTTAAATTATATTTTTAATGGAATACCAAATTAATTGGATCTGCAATCTAACCTCTCGATATTTTAAATTCTTATTGTGCAGTGTCTTAGGGAATTTCCTGTTTATTTGGAGCTAATTATATCCTTGAATTAATTGAAAATGTGACTTTTGACATGTTCAGAATATTTTTTAATATACTCTAGACATGAAAATACCAGAAAAGGACTCAGTATTTTGAACATAATCATTTTAATGGATGATTCCCAATCTATAAAAGTGTAAGAGGGAATTGTTTTAAGCCTTAAAAAAGCCATGCAGTTATCTAGCTGTGGAAATAATTTCAGAAGCTCTCAGCATTGATTATTTTGGTATACACAACAGCTTGAGCTGATGCAAAGTATGTTTAGTTTCACGAGGCTACTGTGATTGCAAAGTATGAGCAATTTTTTGTCCTGCTTGGAGGAAAAATAGATCCAATGCATACATTTTCTCCTAAGCTGTGTTTTTTTACAAGAGTCAATAATAAAAAAATGTTCCTGAAGGTGCTTATAAAAGAATCTGCACTGTAGCAGTTCTGTAAGAACTGAAGCACCTTAATTACCATGTCATTTTCTTTTTGATAGAAACAGTGGCTATGAAAGGAATGGTGCTTTTGAAAGGAATATCTGTAGTGGTACTACATCAGGTGTTTAACCTGTTCTACCCTTTGATTCACAAGGTGAATGCTGAAAGGATTTTCACATTGAAAAGGATCCTAGAAAGATCCTTTAATCTATTCCTGACCTTCAAATTAATTTATTGGTTGAACTAGGTTACAAGCACACAAAGTGCAGTACCGTGTTTGGGAGTTGTGGTTCATGCAGCTTGTACCTCTTGTTGCTTGGCAGTAGGCAGGCCAAGGACTTCTATGTGAAAGGAGAGGGCCCCTGGGAATACCTGCCGGTGGTTTCTGTGGAAAGGTGAGCGGGTCCAGTGTGAACAGATCGTCTTTTCCAGCAGATGTAGTTTATGCTGACGTAGAGCTTGTATTCTGAAGAAACTCAGAACTAATTACCATGCTGTGTTAATGTGACTTAGGGAAAGATGAACATCACAGGAGAATAAATCCATGGGCGCTCTGGCCTTGGAAAGAAGTCTTTTTGGATCAGTTTTTCACATAGGTGTGTGCTGAGGAGAGAAGAGTGATGAGTGAGAACGCTTATGCAAGGCTGAGATGACAATCTGGGCAGTTGCTACCACGTGCATGATGCAGGTCAGGAGTGGGGCATGCGTGGCCCTTTGCAAGGCGTAGCAGAGCTGGGCCCTCTGTGCTGAGGAAGAGCACAGACATGGTCAGGCTAGTGACTGTTGTCATTTGGGCACGTGAGCAGCCCCATCCTCGCCTTTTGGGAGCCTTAGTTTGTAGCTGAGTTTCCAGAATTGCAGTGACTTTGTGTCACATTTGTCTCTGGCATATCTCACAGGTTTAGTTTTACAAGTGATAATAGGGCTTGTTCAGGTGATACCCTGCTGTACTGCCATCAGTCACTGTCTTAACTACATGGTAGTCGCTGATCTGCCTATCCAGACTCTGTCAGCTCTGTGACTCCCCCATATTTTCTGTTTCCAGGACAAAATCTCCCATGTAGATGAAAGAATCAATCATTTACCCTATGGTTGTGATCCTGCCCCCGTCTCCCCTCAGCTTTCCCTTTCCAGCCCTTCGCTGTCACCAGCAGAACGTATAGGTAGTGAAGGATGTGTCGGTTGTTTCTCTTACGTTTCCCTGCCCTGAAGCATTGCCCGTCTGCCCTTTCAAGCAGTGTGCAAAGGCATACTTCAGCTTCTTTCTGCTGTTGCCTTTGTGATTCCCAGTATTCAGGACCTCTGGTTTCCTCTTTGACGGACTCCCCGAGTACCTACTCACCGCTCTCCAGTACTGATGTTTTGTAATGATGCACTCCATGGTGCTCGACCTTGCCAGCTGCCTGCTCCTTTACTTTGTTCCTGAGCTGCTTCCTGTTGCCTCCACCACTTTGGTTCCTAATTACTAGAAGTTATTATTAAAACTGTGATGTGGTCGCAGTTTTTAACTTAAATTTTGCAGGCAGATGGAGCTATTACTTTTGTGCATTCAGAAATCATAAGTCAATGGTGCCTTCAGATCTCTCCTTATGTTTGTTGTCATTTACTTAACTGATTCATGCTTTTTGTTTTTTACTCTTCCTGAAGTTAACACAAAATTGACAAAACAGTCTCTAAATAAGAAGAGATCTAATGCAATACTTATTTGATTCAGACTCGGAGGGTTTTGTTTCAGAAAAACTTGTCCTCTTTTTTAATCTCTATTTGAATTTTTGCCTAAGGTACAGAGAGGTATTGGGGGGTGGGAAACCTTGAAAAAGTGAGATTTTTCTGTAGTTATATTTCTTTTAGGTTAAAATAAGTTTGTCAGCCTAAGACTTCTAGTACAGAGACGCTTTGATAGACACTGGGGCTTTAGATGATTAAATGACCTTTTAATCATTTGAAGTTCATTTTTTTCTGTAGTTGTAGCTGTTGTATAAGAACATATGCTTGTACTCTAGATGGTTTTAAATTCAGCAGTTTTCCTTTATCTGAGCAACTTCAGCTTTATTTGTGTATTTTCCTGTTTTGCTTTTATGAGCCACAGTACCCAATTCTCTAAAGCATTATCTTGGTCTTTTATCTCTCTGTGAAGTGCTAGGTGGTACCTTGTATGCAGGATGTTTTATTAAATTGAATTTGTTTGCTTTGTGTTATACTGCAGATCCTTTAGTCTCTGTAAATCTTATCCTAGGCAGGTCTGTCCCTCCTTCCCTCCTATCCCCTCACTCCCGTATCTTTTTAATCCAGATGTCTCTCGGCTGAGAGGCGTTGCTCTTACACAGCTATTGTACGCAGAGATCAGACAGCCTTGACTTTGTGGTATTTCCCCAGCGAGCGCGCTTGGGCCTTTTGTAGCTTTCATCAGAGATACTTTACAGAGTGGAAAATTCTCACGCTTAGGTTAGAGATAGTGGTGGAGGCAGCAGCAGCTCAGAGCAAAGTTGTATAAATGAAAAGAAATTAAACCTTCCCAAGAAGAATGGAGGGGCCAGAGAAGATTGGTAGTTGTAAACCTTTATCCTGGAAGGGGCCTCGAAGAAACAGCTGCTGCAGCCTTCCTGTGGCAGGCAGAATTGGAAGGCAGATGGTTTGTTTACTATTAAAACATTTTCTTCAAAAAGTTAACCTTGCTGATTTTTTTCTTATTATTCTTCCAGAATGGAACCAGATAGGCCAAATCCTTCTTCACTCTTCCCTCCTTAAGCCTTTTCATTCTCAGCAGCATTAGATGTAAGATGCTTTAAAATTTCTTCAGTATTTTTAGGAACTACTTGTGCTTGAAAATAAGAAAAACAGCTTGATTCTTGTGCTGAGTTTGTGGGTCTAAAATGGTGTTTATTTGAGAACAGAGCAATTATGCTATGGAAATTACGCAACTATAAATGGAATTTATACAAGTATAAATTGTTAAAAGGGAGTCTGCCTAATGATGATGGCCTTCAAAGGAAATCAGTGTCTTCCATTTAATTTTGGAGTGATGTTGTTTCTCAATTTCTTGGTTGTTACAATATGTCCTACAAAGCAGTTGCAGAACTACTATATGGTCTATATTTCACGATTTATAACTTTTTCATATTTTTAGGAAGAATACAACTTCAGGTTATAGTATTTCAGTACCAGAACTAAATAAAATAGCAGAAAATCAAACTCTACCACTAGTTTAAAATAGCCAAAGAAATAAGTGGATGTTATGATTATCACCTGATGAAGAATGGCTTGTGGTCTTGTTCCATTACCCTGCAAAAAAGCGCTAGTAGTTTTTATTCAAGACTGCTGTTAGGTGGTGGTTTTTTGTTTGTTTTTTTTTTTTTTTTTTTTTTTTTTTTTTTTTTTTTTTTTTGTTAACAGCTAATCTCTGTCATTGTGCTCTGCTCAAACAAGTGAGTTATTATTCCATCTATATAATTCCATACGAGCTACTACATATTACTTCATCTCTGCCCTCTAATTTATATTACCTTTAAAAACACAGATTTAATGATAACAATTTTACTCTTGAGATTAAATATATACTTACCTACAGAACAAAAGATAATAAAATAAAAAAATCTATTAAGCAAGATCTAAATTAAATTCAAGCTATACTGAAAATGAATGCAGTTCAAGTAATGATCACAAAGAAAACAGGGTAAGTACTGTACTTATTGGATTGGAGGAGAAATAAATACAATCAATGACAGTCAAACAGCTTTTGTATGTACAGTAGGATTTTTTGCTAGATTAACATTTTAATTATTCTGTGAAGAAGAAAATATATCAGATGAAGTTGCCTGCCTGAAGCAATACAGTCTCATGCAGAGTGGGAGAAAGGGGATTTCAGCAGCCCCTTGCAGGGCACTGGTAGCTCCAGCCCTGGTGCAGGGAAGTGATGCAGGTCACCTGTGTCAGACCTGGAGTGGGAGCAGCTGGGCTTGAGCGTGGCAAGATCGTGAAGGTGACGGTTTTGCATCAGTTGAAGTCCTGAGAACGAGCAGGAGGGAAGCAAGTGCCCAGTGAAGGCTTTGCCTGAGGGGACAGGGGTTTGCTGTACTTCTATGACAAGACCCTGTGTATCTGCTTGAAGGAAAAAAAAAAAGCTCTACTTTAGTAATTAAATAGGATTCCCCTTCCCTTTCTCAACTGAAGGTACTTAAGGGTTAAGGTGAAAGTTGCTGCTTTTTTTCTAGTTAAGTAAGACCTGCTCCTGGGAGGGAGTTGGATGAGATGACCTTTAAAGGTCCCTTCCAACCCAGCTATTCTATTCTGTATCTCTGGTGCAGTATTTTCCCAGGGGTGTAAAGGATAGATTCTTGGTGTCAAGATGCATTTTATTTAGCAGTGGCTGAAGCCCTCTCAAATACTCAAATTATCCCCTGTGTACAGTGGGAGTCCTCCCTGTCCTGCCTCCAGGCTGGCTGCTGAGCTTGCCTAGTGTCTTTGCCACTTGACCTACTGAGCCATTTGAAGGGTGGTCGTGGTTTCTCCTGCAGCAGGATGGTGTGAGGCAGCTGCCTCTGGTAGGAGAGCGTCTGCTGTCACAGAGCCATCCCACCTTGTTGTGGCCTTTTCCTAGGGGAAGACACGTTGAGGTCCTCACACCTTGGAGTGTAATGCAAACTGCGCTAGCGTAGATGAGAAACCCCTTTGTGTCTCAGGGCTTTAAGGATAAGGGAGATCTTGGTGCTGTGATATGGAGAGGGGAAAATTCCTATTTTAGCGTGAAAAGCAAACGCTCTAATACAAAGGAGAAATCTTTTTGGTATATGGATCACAAGGCTCACGGGCATCAGTGCCATTGCATTGGCACTCACTTCAGGTTTGGTTACATACTGTTTTAAGAACACCTGTCTCAAGACTGAAGAATTATTCTGTCTGGCAGTGGCTGGTAGTAGCTACCTGGGGAAACAGAAAATGAGTAGGAATGATGCTTCAGGAAACTGAGTTTCCTGGAATAGATGAAAGATGTCCTCGGGCAGAGGTGATAGCACCTTTGCACTTCGGGTTAAATGGATGGGTTTTAAAAAATCTGTTCAGTTGACTGGTTGCTTACTTGACCCTGTTTAAATGTTAGCATCTGCAGCACCAGAACAATGAGTTCCCCCTTCCAATCACTTTCGTGAAATCTGTTTCCTTGGTTTGACTCTGCCATCAGGTAACTTCATTTGATGTACCCTATTTCTTATCTGTAGTGTGAGACAGTTAATAGTCATTCTGTATTCATCTTCCTGTGTCACTCCTGAGTTGGCAGACCTGATTACAGTGCTGTTTTGTCATGATTCTTCCAGGTGACATCCTTAACCCGCCTAATAGTTCCTTGCAAGGAAGTACCTCCAGTCACTCACTCTACCTTTCTGCTTTCCTAAGTATATACAGTACACTTATTTTCAGAAAGGCTGGAAGGCTGGATCTATGCATGGTACTTGAAAGGAGGGTTGAGCTGATTTTTTTTGTTTTCTATTCCTCTTCTAACTCACAAGCTTTAATTTTGTTGTTGTTCTTTTGACCAACAGTGAGAATTGAACTGATGTTTACAGTCTTTTGGGCATGCATGGTAGTGACTCAGTGTATTATGTACGCATTTAGGGTGACTTTTTTTTTTTGCCTTAAATTAGAGGGGATAGGGTATTGCGGACTTGTGATGTTTCCATAAAGAAATGAGGATAATGGAGTTGTATTTGGTTTTGTTATAAACACCAGACTTGCTGAAGGTCCCCGTAGCTCTTAAAATTCAAAGGGTGAGGGTTCACATCTCAAACTTCCCTTTCTTCAAGCTAAGGATTCGTAAGATGAGGTAGCTTCTGGAAAGCCTGTACTTCAGAAAAAAAGACTGAGAGGAGTCCTTCAAAAACTGGTTACAATGCCACTCCTAGAAGGTGGTTGGAGTTTGATAGCTCTTAAAGTAGACCTAATTGCGAGGGCTGTTAGTGATGAGGATAGAAACTGGTCTGTACTGGAAGGTTAATAAGCTTCTTGTAAATAAACATGCTAAGATGTGGGGCAGGATGAAGGTTTCCTGCAGGCAGTTGCCTTTATTAGAGGGAACCTTCCTTTACAACTCAGACTTCAGCTGTCTGTTGAATAGTTGATTTGGAGACATGGAAAGCAATACAAAAAGTTGTCAGAGCCCAGGATGAGTGGGAGGAGTTTTACCAAAAGTGGAAACCACATTTCCAGGTAATTATGAATTTATGAACCTGCTAAGCCAGTCTTCATACAGATGCTCTGCTTCAGCTTATAATGTGGTATGATACTCAAAATTGTCTAATTGAAATCTACCAGAGAGATTATGTGAAGATACAGTGGACTTTCTTTTCCCATGGGTTAATGTTTTTATATCATCATGACTCTTGTCCTGGTTTTGGCTGGGATAATTTTCTCCTAGTAGCTGGTATAGTGCTGTGTTTTGAATTTAGTAAGAAAGTAATGTTGATAACACACTGATGCCAAGTAGTGTTCATATGAACTCAAGGACTTTTCAGCTTCCCATGCTCTGCCAGCGAGGAGGTACACAGGAGGCTGGTAGGGGGCACAGCCAGGACAGCTGACGCAGACTGACCAAGGGGATATTCCATACTGTATGATACCGTGTTCAGCATATAAACTGGGGGGAGTTGGCCGAGAAGCTGCGTTAGCTGCTCAGGAGCAGGGTGGGCATCAGTTAGTGGATGGTGAGTAGTTGTACCGTGCATTGCTTGTTTTCTATACTCTATTATTATTTCTTCCTTTGCTGTACTATTAAACTGTCTTTATCTCAACTCATGAGTTTTACTTTTCTTGATTCTTATTGCTTGCGTGGAGAGGGGTGAGTGAGCGGCTCTGTGGTGCTTAGTTGCCGGCTGGAGTTTAACCAGAATAGCCCTTTTGATATAAACAATAGCTACAAACAACAGTTTGATTTTTATTGTACAGCTGCAATGTGATCTAAAAAAGACTTGTGTCTTATAACACTGAACCTGGAGTGCCACAAAACTGATTTCATTTATTCAAAACAAAAATCCTCAAAAATCTACCTGCCTTCTAATAGTACTTTTCCTTTCTGCTATTAATTTTCACACGTGGCAAATATACCAATGGGAAGGATTCACAGAGTTAATTCAGTCCTGCCCATCTGCTAGTTGCTGTTTTGGCTAATGCATTAAAAATTTACTTGTATATGATTCCTTTTAGGCTGCTATTTATTAATGGATGGTCTTTTGAAGTGAACAGCATGTACGCAGCAAACCATTTTGTTCAATTTAAATGAAAAAGAGTGAAAGAAGTGCTGTTTGCCTAGTTCTTTGAAGATGTTTGGATTCAAACATTCAGTTTGAGGTATCGCTGTATTTTTTTTAATAACATGCCCTGGAAACAAAACAAAGAATTTTTGAGGGTTTTATTTTACTTTTTTTTTATTTGAAGGTTCTCTTCTTCAAAGACAAAACTAGTTGAGGGATAGGTAGTGCTTGTTGTGCACAGCCTCACGGTTCTGTTATGCGAGCAGAGTCTCTGCTGTAGCAGGAATACTGCTGTGGGAGCCTGTTCTGCTCCTGTGCCCAGAGAGCAGGGGGTGGCTGTATCCACACCATGCCTGCCAGAGTGGATGTGCAGCTGTAATGGCTGCCTCTCTCTAATCCCTGATAGGGAGGCTTCTGGCCAGTTTTGAGACAGATGTTCCTGTTGAACCTCATGGTTTCCTGGTGCTGGAAGTTCTCTGAAGATGCTTACCCACAGGAGAGAGACATCCTAGGCCCCATCTGCTGCGGTGGTGGCAAGGGAAGATGATGCTAGAGCTTGCCTGGAAGTGTTGGTATGGATCTGGGAGGCCTCTGTCCCTGCAGCGTGTGAAAGGTGGCAGCATCTGTAGGTTTGTAGGTAACCATTGCTTTCCTTCAGCGTACCATGGGGATTTTCATGGCTCATTTTAAGAAGACAAGTAATGTGTCAGAGCACTAGTAGTGTCCCGGGCTTATTTGCCTGGCAGACTTTTTATAAAAATTCAGTAGGTACAAATAAACACCCTGATGTGTGCACTGAGACCAGGAACTATCATCTGGCGTTCTGTAAGGGTCACTGTTCCCAAAGGATATTTAATATTCCTCCTAGTTCCTATTAGGTGACTGGAAGCATGACAAAATAATGAGAATAGAAACAGCAAAGGCGTGACAGAAACCAGGTCAGTGGAGTTTGGTTTAGCCTCCAGTTTCCTATTAACAAGCTATATTGCATACTTGGGAGAGGCACTTATAGTGCAATGAAAAGCATCAAAAACCAAGTCAGCAGAAGTAGAAAAATAAAAATAGATCTCATGAGTGGAAGCTTCCTTTTCATAACGAAATACTACACCTGGGATTTTTGTGCACTGACTTCAAGAAAGCATAAGAAAACTATGACAAGGATTGAGGGGAGGCTGTCCTCCCCCCTAGACCTGTGTTTGCTTCAGCGCTTAATTCAATCCTCTTGGGGAGAACATGAGGGGGAATGACTTCGGTAATACACTTTAGATTCTGCATGTGTCTCCTGGCACAGTGATTGTTTGAAAGCAGAATTCTTATTATAGCTAAGCATTATTTACAAAGAGAAAGAAAAAGTGTTAATTATTTTTGCTTGGTACATTCAGTGATAATCTGCTGTCACAATAATTTATTTTTTTCTTCTGTGGATTTCTGCGAGTTCTAGATCACTTCTAGTGATGAAATCGCAGATCCTTAGTGCATTCTTTTTTTTAAAAAGGGCAGGTCCAACTGCTGCAGCTGATGTAATTTTGTGGCAAAACTCTGTTTGTTTGGTTTAGCTATATAAAATTAGAGATATGAAAACAATATGTTTAGCCTGCCATGTAAAGAAAGAATTGATTGATTAGACTTAATTACTAAAGAAAAAGTCAGTGCTACAAGTGCGACGCCCCAACACTAAATAAGATCATTCAGAGTGAAAATATGGGATAATTTGATTGATACTCATTGTTTTCACTGCAGTGCTCCATCAATATAACTAAACCAAAAATGAAGATTTAAGATGGACATTTTCATCACTCCTTAGAAATACAAGGCAAAGGTTGTAGAGCCAGCGTCTAACAACTGTGCAGTGGAAAGAACAGAAATGGACTGATTCTGAAGGGACTGGCTACTTAACAGTTTTTATCTTGATTCCCCTTTTGCCTCACTGTACCGGAAAATATTTTGATTTAGGTGGAAAGTTTAATTTGAAATGTTTAATTTTTCTTTACCAAAACTGCTTTCTATATCATCAGCTCCCAAGTAGAAAGTTAATTCTATGTTCACCAAAAGATGATTATGGATGGAATGGCATTGCTGAGCATGGTTGACTTTGTGGGGACACAGCCTTGATGACCCTGTAAGAGATGAGCTGTGGGCTGCTGGAGCAGCTGTGGCTCAAGGAGACCCTCTGTTTGCATCTCCTTGCTTTCTGTGAGCAAAGCAGTCTGCACCCGTCTTTGTGCACCTTCTGCTTTGTGCAAATTTGCAGTCCTGGTCATAACCAAAGTGTTCCCCAGCAAGTAAAGCCTAGGTGATAGTTGCCATTAGCTGTCAGAGCAGATATAAGAGCATTTACACCAGCACTTCAAAGCTGCAATGGAAGAGCCGTGTTTCCAATTCAGACGCGATGCACGTGGGCTTCTTGTATTTGCTCAGTATTCCCAGTTCACCACATTAGACTGCGGCTGCTCTTTGCAATCTGTTTTGATCTGTTCCCATCTGCTCCAATCTGATTTTTTTTTTTTTTTTTTCTGAAAAATAAAGTTGGCGGCGTGTGATTGTTGCAAAGGCAATCAATTACTGAAGCTGTAAAAGTGTTCTGCCTGGTAGAGAGGGAGTGTGCACATACCAAGCTGCTGCATTTCTCCCACTCCTTAACAACGCGCAGGTAAACTGCACCTCAGGCAGTTGGCACAGACTTAAACTGGGAGAAATAGCAGCAGCTCCAGCAGGTCTGCTGTTGTACAAATCAGAGACTCCCTGCTGTATTTCGTGTTTTGTGAGGGGACTTTGTTAGTAAGAACAACTGCTGGTGGTGCGTGAGTGGCTGGAAAGCTGTATTTGGGAACACTTGTAACTGGCCAACTGTGAAAGAGGACGAGCGTACTGACTGGAGTTCCTCAGCAGTCTGTCCTGGGTCTGCTATTAGTCAGTGGGGTGGTTTTTTCCCTTCTTTTGTGAGTGACTTGAATGAAGGAATAGAGAGTATACATACCAAATGAGCACATAATACCAAAATCAGAGGGAGTAGAATTCCAAATGAACTGGATGAATTGCAGAAAGCCCCTAGAAAGCATGCGGTTTTACTGATACAGCAGATTCAGCAGTTCAACAGGTAGAAGTGTAAGAGCAGCTTCTGTGCAGACACGGAATACAGAACAGCCCTTCAGAAGAGAATGCTAGGAGCTACTATGTTCTGTTTGCTTGAACCTCAATGCTAACACCATCAACCTTTTGTGAAAAATATTAATGCTGCGAGGAGGTATGAGGGAGATAAATTATTCTGCAAGAAAGGAGGAGTCATTCCCTTGCTTTGCTTGTTGTTCTGCCAGGTGCAGCCTGGAGTATTGCTGCTAGTTCAGGCTCCAGTCTTACAGCAGGTTGCAAACCAGGCAAAAGCCTGGAGGAAAGCAAAGAATGACCAGAGCTAGATGAGATGTGATTTTGGAGGGCTTAAAAAAAACTGTTTGCATAGACTTACAAAGATAAAATTAAAGGGGGATACTTGGAGCTGGCATCAGGTCTTGGATAGAGGAGAGAGATCTGTGGAGCAGTGGGTAATGATCTGCTCTGCTCCCCTTGACTAAGGGCAAGAAGTAATATGCTGGAGTTAATACAAAAAAAGACTTGGCCAGACACCAGGAAACTGTCCTAGTGATAAGTCAGTGTTTGTTGTTGTGTTGTGATTTTTGTGGTGTTTTGTTTTCAGGTTGTTTTTATTTAAATGCTTTTGGCTCTTGGATGGAATAATCACAGAACAGCTCAGGTTGGAAGGGACCTTGAAAGATCATCTGCTCCAACCTTTCGTGGGAAAGGCAGCCTAGATGAGATTATCTAGCCCACTGTTCAGTCATGTCTTCAAAACTGCCAGTGATTGTGTACACCACATCCCTGGGGAGACTGTTCCAGTGAATGATTGTTCTCACAGTACAAAAAAAAATTTTCTTGTATGATGAAATTAATCATGTAGGTCTATAACGTTATGGACCTATGGCCTGTCTAACCCTGCCTCTGAAATAGAAAAAACTGAATGTCTTAATGTATAAAAAGAATAGTACCTGGTTTAGCAGTTTAGCTGGTTTAGTGGGGGGGATAATCAGATTTCTATAAAATATGTGTTGTGTAGCAAGGCAAAGGCAAACAATTCTACATCCCGTTGCTGCTGTCTTAGAGAACAGACTTTCCTACCAGCTAATATATGACACAGCCCTCAGGTGGCTTTGGGAGGGAAAGTATCCACAGTTTACTGCGTTAGGCTTCAGATCTAGCTTTGGTAGATCCTGAATGTTTGCATCTACTTCAGCAGTAGTTTTAGATTTTCACCAGGTATATTTGAGAATAGCAATACCTGCTACCAGATGATGTAAATAAATACTGCTTGCTTCCACCTTTCAAATCTGCATATTAATAAATAGTGTATCCCCCTGGATTAAAATCCTAGATCGTTACTCTGACATAGCAATTACAGCATGTATGATATATATGAATCTTCATTTATTATTGTCTAACTTTAGGCTTTGTAAAAAATTAATGTTTCAGAAAGCTGCTTATATAAACTATTCTTATAATGAAGCTGGCCCAGTGAGAAGCTCGCAGTGGAAAGCAATTAAATGACACTGCCAGGCAGAGATGACAAAGAATGGATCAAACCATTCTGATAAGAACACTGATTAATCATGCTACTTAGCTCTAAACTTGAAGTTTGTATGTTGCTCTTGTAATCTTTATGGGACAGGTGCCTGAACTTCCAAGGAGTGACGAAGTGCTACAGCATGCCGGCTGCTATGTGAATCACGATCTTCAGACTAATGTATGCCTAAATTAATAATTTACTAAGTTAGGAATATGGGAACTATTTTGCCATTTTTATGAATAATTAATGCAAGCTCTATTCGCAACGTCCACCCAGTAATTCATCCTTATTGCTTTGTGACAGCATGTCTCAGGCTGCCTCTAGGAGGAAATATGAAGAGTAGAATCAGAATGACAAAACCCACAGCCGTAAGGAGGTCCTCTGGATTGATGGCTTTGCAAACAAACTGTTGGTTAATTGGATAGGGGGTGCATCTGTGGGAGCTGAAGGCCTTTTTATATAGGAAGAGAGATGTATGTCATGCTGAGGGCTCTGAAGGCTGCAACTTGAGCAGTTATCGCTTCAAGGGAAGATAGAAAAGTGAATGTGTCTGTGCTTTGAATGTTAAGGTGCCTAAAGGTTGATTTGCACAGCGTCAAGTGTAACTGCCTGTGCATATGTATATTCTCAATTTTACCTCGCCTGCTACAGCATCAGTGTCTAATGTTCAGGTTCACAACTTCCATTAAACCATTTGCAAAGAACTAAACTGTTTTTTTCTGTTTTCAACTGAGCAAAACCTCCAGTACTTGCTGTATCCTTTACAGCTGTTTTGGCAGGGTGAGCCACTGAAGGTGGAAGAGGGGAAGGGCATGTTGGAGATGGAGAATCTGTGTAAGAAGGAATTGGGTCATCTCTGCATAATTTCAGTAAGTGTGTCTTGGGGGCTGGTCTGCTGAGGGCAATGGAGCTGGCCAGGCTGGGAAGAGAGTGAAAGCAGTCTGAAGTGTCCTGGGGCAGCTCTGTTTGGGGTTAGCGAGGCTGTGTGTGCTGTGTCTGAACCAGAGCCGAACTGCACAGAGCTGCTCTGATCTGCGCAGCATGGTACTCCCCGCACACCGCTCTCACAGAGAGCTTTACTGCCAGACTTTGTTTCTAACGCTAGGTTTTTTTATTTCCATGTGGTATGAGCCAGACTAGCACTTTAATAAAAAGTAATGAGTTTTGGAGCGTGGTGTCAGACCTTGATCAAGCAGAGGCCAGGACCAAGTCCTGCACACCCTCCCTTTGGACGTCGCTTGCTTTCCAGACACTTCGCACTCAGACCGACCTTGGCTCCATTGTGCACAGGCCCGTGCAGTGGTACTGACAACCTCCCTCTCATTTTTGCTTTTTAGTCTCCTGTTTGTCACAAACAACTGCTTGTCCTTGTGCGTGGGTAGGTCACAGAGGCTTTCTTGGTGTGTTTGTGTCAGCCAGTGCCATTCTGCACCATGGGCGGGGGCTGTGATGTGCTCACGATGCCAATATGACTAAGAATGCTAACCTAAGCCCTGTAAAAGCACAGAAATTAAGTAGCTCCCGTTTTAAGATTCCATTCTAAGAAGTGAGGGAGGAAGTGTTAATGAATATTGCTGCCATTTTCCCTGACCTCAGGAATGGTACAGGTGTGATTGTTCCAGAGGATTCCCAAACAGCCCCAAACACAATGTAAAATCAATTCAAAGACATGAAAATGTGAGTTAAAATCAAGATGCTTATCTGATGCTTAAGAAGAATTATTGAATTGAGTTGTACCAGGAACTGACTTTGTTTTCTTAGAGTAATACTTGAAGAAAAAGAAGAAATTTAGAATTAATAGAATTTTTCTCTGTGTGAAGTTCATGGAAATAGTTAACACTTTTCTTAGATGATTCCCAACCTCCTTGTTAGCAGTGCTTAGAAAAGTATTTTTAGAAGTTCATAACTAGTGGAGGGTGAGTTTATGGATAAGATTTGAATCATGGTCTGTGTCTTTTTTCTAAGAAATATCCTTTTTTCTTTGACAAGAATCTTGCTTGCTTATTTTACTTTTTTAATCTCTCTCAGCTTCCACTATTTGTTTTGCTCATTTTAATGTATTGGGCTCCTTCTGCAACAGCTGCATTGAAGGGCTTTTTAAACCTTCTGCTCTATTTTTCAGAACTGCTTATCTTTCTCTCCCCTTCGTTTTGTGTATTGAATTAGGCAAACTATGAATTCCTTTCTGACTAGAAAGAAAGATCCAAGACTTAGCAGGCACCAGATGGTGGCACTGGTCTTTCACATCTGACATGTCTGGATCTTGCAGTGAAACATAAGTTTTATGCAAGTTGTACTCCATGCCATTCTAATATTTTCTATTTTAAGCTGTGTAGTTGGAATTTTTATGCTTATCTTTAGAGAGTGCCTAGAGAAGGTGAGATGTGTATCAAAGGGAGTAGAAAGGATAAGCCTTGGCAATATCTGAGCATTGCTAGCATTGTTGTTTTCTGTGTTTGTATCATGCCATTACATTTCAGTTGGAATGCAGAGAAGTTTGGATGCCAGCTTCTACTAGATGAGGCTGTAGTTGCAATTTGTAAAATCAGATGTATATGTTGTATTCCCAGTCTTCACTGGATTTTACTAGATGTATAGTTTTTAATAGCTACTTTTTTTTTTTCTTAATGGAGCAAATATTAGCTCAATAGTGATGTTATAGTTATTTGCTTTATATTCCTGAAGTCTTCACTTTGGTGTTTTTTAGAGTATGCGTAACAATTTTGTTTCTCTGCTAAAAGGAGGAATGGCCAGAGAAATCTGTATTTGAAAGAGACGTCTGTGCTGTGATTCTCCTCGTTTGGGCACAAACTGTGCCAGGGAAGAGAGGGCACCTTCAGATTGTGAAGCTGATGGGTGCAAAATGAGAGTTTAGGTAAAAGCTGATTATGAAAAACAAACAGAAATGGCTAAGTTCTTTGGTAGTATTGTGCTGTGTGAGAATGAGTTGATCTATCGGTATCACCTGTTACAGTCCTGAGGCTCACACAGCAGCTGTAACATAAGCTGTAACCAGTTACATGAAAACAAGACAACAGAATATTTTCTGACCATCCCTGCTCCTCCATAATCTGCAAAGCAAATCTTTGCGCTGGGAAATGTCCCAAGACCACCAAAGAGGCAGGACATGGGACCTGCAGCCTTGGGTTTCATCCACAAAGGGAAGTGGGCTCTGAATCCCTAAGGTATGTTTCTCAGTGACTCTGTCAACACACCTAGTCTTCAGGGAACTAAAATACTGATGGTTTGAGCAAAAGCAAGGTGAATTGGAGAGGTTCAGATGTTGTATTTTTTTTTTTTTTTTTTTTTTTTTCC
>WHYT01017232.1:216035-232649 GCA_009806455.1 Tetrax tetrax | reverse complement strand
CCCCCCCCCCCCCCCCCCCACACACACACACACAAAGCGGAAAAATACCACAGTTCAATTGTGAACCATCATAACATTACTGGTATAGATATTGTGTTTACTTTCATATAGGTATAAGAATACATGATGTAATTCATTATTTGATTCCTGATCTGTTAAAAAGAGTTAAAAGCATTGAATAAATGCAGTCATTACCCCTCAAATGCTCTAATATGGCCAGATTTTACTCATTCTTCCTGGTGTAGTGCGTTACAGTGAGCTGACATTTGCAAAACTGGTTTAAAAATCCTTCCTAGATGTTAAACCTACTGATGAAATACACTGAACTTGGTTAACTTGTTTCTTCATTATATATCTGTTGAGAGGAAAAAAAAAAAAAAAAAGGTAATTTCTATAACTTACATCTCTTTAGAAATTTAAAGTCTAAAGCTCAGATTTTTTTAAGTACTGCAAAAGTACCTGAAATGGATTGAACAAAGAAGTGGACCCGGAGTGAATGTGGGTGGCAATGTGGGTGCATTGTGTCGCTTGATCTCTTTAGCAGGTATTGGATTGAGTAGTACCCACAAGCTGACTTGTATGTGGAACTTCTCAGCAAATGACCTTGAGATGTCCTGCAGAGCAGCCGAGGCTGTTACAGGATTTATCAGTGCAGTAACTGAGTCACAGAAGTCAGTGGTGTGACTGTGGGTGTCTGGCAGGCTGTGGCACCGGTGTGTGCATAGCCCATTCTGAAATACGGGTTACAGAACTTCCACTTCTGTGTTCAGGTGTGACATTAGAAAAACTGTGCAAAAAGCCTGCTTGGTAAGAAACCTTGGGTGGGGGAGGTGAGGGGCGAGAGAGGGAGGTAAAAATCTAAGTACAATGGTAAATCTCATAATTATACCAGAAATTTGTGTTAGAATCCATTCTCATTCTGCTTTCTCCAAATTAAATAAAATTGTGCTAATGCATTTCATGTCCCTTTTTTTAAAGAGCAACAGCTGCTTTACATTGGTCAAGTGCTGTATCTGTGAACTTGGTTTTTTTTAGTGTTTCTGGAGAAATGGTGCTCTATATTTCAAGTAATTTGCAGCACAGAGCAACCTGCAATGATGGTGGAATTCTGTCCTGAGTAAAGCAAAGCATTTATGTCTTAGTTTTTTAATCTACCTTTTAAAGAGAGGCCATTCCATTCTAATTAGCTTCCAGACAGCTCTACTTTATTTAAATAAACTCTAACATCACATTTTGGTGATTTTTTTTTTATATATTTTTTTTTCTCTAGAGAAATATTTAGAATGTACAAATAGACTACAGTACTTGTTACATCTTCTAATCTATGATGCTGTTTTGATTCAATTCACTGTTTTTCTTAAGCTTTGTTTCTAGAAATAAGATCCTAACTCTTAACTGAATCCACTTGTGATACATAACAATTGCTTGGTTTATGTTGCCAAGTAGAAAAATGAAAAGGTGGGATTGCTTTATATCAGAGAAAAGTCTTTTTTCCTAGCAATGGCCTTTTTGTGTGACTTCAGAATAAAGGTAAGAGCCAGGGACAAGAGCTGTGACAAGGCAGGCAGGAGTATGCCCCCATGCAGGGTGTCATGTAGCAGACCTGAGGAGGAAATCCCAGCTTCCACCTTCCTGTACATCCAGAGTAGAGAGATGTTTTGAAAAGGTATTATTCATGTGTTGGTACAGAAAAGACAACTTTTTCCTTCTATTTTTTTTTTTTTTTTTTTTTTTTTTTTTTTTTTTTTTTTTTTTTCTCTTGCATGAAAATGCAGTCATCATAAGCTGACTATGTGCTAGGAGCTGCCCTTCAGATTTCAGTTAAAGAACTTTTATAAATCTGGAACTTGTAAAAGTAACATCTATGGTTACTGTTTTCCATCGTAGTTGAGGTCATTAAACTGTTTTGCCAATGCACAGGCATCTTGTTGCTCTTGTGTTGAGTGGTATATGTAGTGATCAAAGTGATTATAAATTAAACCAAGGAAGTTAGATTGTGGCTTACTACTGTTGCAATAAAATTATTTTTAGAGTTAATGCTTTCATTCCTCATGGTTGATTTGGACCCTTAGCAGTTACTTTTGAGAAACTGTGGTGGTCAGGTGTGGTGCAGGGAAAAGCAAGCATAACATTGTTTTTTGAAAAGGGAGGGAAAACCTCCCTAGAATGTCACTAACCTGTTTAACCTGTAGGAATTAATCTCTTTGTCAGCACTGATAAGATGAGGAGATAAGTAACAGCCCACTCAAACACAAGTTGTTATTGGTAAACTCATCTAAGCAGAAGGAAAAGGACTTTCTTACAGGAGAAGCAAGGGCAGTAACCTCAGTAGAGCTTTTGACATCCCAGTTAAGATTCTCCAAAACCAGCAGTGGCATCCTGGAAATATTAATGAAATAACAACAGCTAGGTGCACTTGAGTGTAAGCTGAAGACCAGTAAACATCTTGGTGTATGACCCAGCTGGCAAGTCTGTACAGTGGTAGAACAGATGGGTTGAGAGTGTGACTGACAAGATAAACTGTCCAGAGAAAAGAAGACAGAAGGTGATGGAGTGGTTGGGTGGGGAGAGGATGCCCAAGATGGATTTTGAAAGCGAAACAGTCGCATTTATTCACATCTATGTAGTGGTTAGAACAAAAAGGAAAAAGGCCAAATTTCAGCAAGAAAGGTGCAAGGTAGAGGTTGAGAACTTCCTAGCAGTAAGAGAGCACAAGGACAGAGTGCCTGGTGAGGTGTGGGCTTTCCACTGTCAGAAATCTTCAAGGCTAGATAAAAACCTGTCAGTGAGAACATACCTTCTAACTCAATTTTGGTGCTAAGAAACAGAGACTATATACTGCCTTCTAGGGAAACCACTAGTACTGCAGCAAGCAAAGATTTAAGTCTTTCTCATTTGTTTGTAGGCAAGTTCTGTAGTTATTTAAATAATATGGAGTAAGATGGCTCTGAAAGGGGAATAGAAGTGGCCCACAATTTAGTCTCTATCTTGAAAATAAAATGTTTATGAACCTGCTCCGCTTTAAACAAATCCCTGAAGCAAATGAATGTTTTGAAGTGGTCTGTGCTTAAAAACAGGAGATCACAAAATAATTCTGCCAAGAGTATTCTGTCATTACTTGTGTGGGTTTTTTCTTTTTTTACAAGAACAAAGCAATTTGCAGATAAAAGGATTCCTCAAATAAGATATTCTACTTTTTATTCCTGCAAGCAAGACATTAGTTACACTCCCTGTAAGGTGCTTGTGGTTATGTTTGCTCTCTTAGCTACTCTTAATATTGCCAGTATGTTGACCCTTATTTAAAATGTAGTTGGTTGAAAGGCACATAATACTTGAGCTTATCGTGTATCTTGTTTTAGAAATGCTTGTATGTATGGTGACTCACTTGTGTGAGTTCTAGGTGTGATCAGTTTTCGTAAGACAGCCAGCATTTCTGACACAATTAATGATTTTTGTCCTCCCAGTCTATAGAGTGAGTTACTCAGCTGAGAAAGCAGTAGTAAAAGTAGCAGTTTTATTGTCTACAGTCTGAACAACCTCAGCTCCTGCATTTTCACTGGTAAGTGCTTGTTTATCCCATAGAGGTATCTTCATTACTTTGGGTATAACTTAAAAATGGCAAGCAAATCAGTGTGTGATTCTAACTTGGACTGACAGGAGAACGCTGAACGGTAAGGAGGGAGGGGAGAATATTTTTACCTCTTCTAATAGTACCAGATATATTTGCTAATGTTACCACTGTGCCCATGGTGGTCTGAAACTCATCAGGACAAGGGGTAGTGGTTTTAAAATAAAAGAAGATAGATTCAGACTGGACTTAAGGAAGAAATTTTTTCCAATGAGTGTGGTGAGGCACTGGAACAGGTTGCCCAGAGAGGTGGTAGATGCCCCATCCCTGGAAACATTCCAGGCCAGATTGGACGGGGCTCTGAGCAACCTGATCTGGTTGGAGATGTCCCTGCTTCTTGCAGGGGGCTGGACTGGATGGCCTTTAAAGGTCCATTCCAACCCAAACCATTCTATGATTCTGAGATGTCAGGGAAATGGGCCACGCTTTGACCTCATCCAGAACAGCCTGGGTGTAATCAGTTGTTGTCTAAGCTTTTTAGCAGAGGCAGCATGGCATTTGTTTTTTCTCATGCTTTTGCTTTAACTACTTTTTGGACTCAAATGTTAAGCTTGAGCTCAGCTACTTCATGAAATGCTGCCTGAAAGAATTGCAGTTGGGGCCTGTTGTTGATACCAGGAGGTGATCAAGGTGAGGAGTTGCAGGTACCCCAGGGGATGACAGCTCCAGTCTACGGGGAGCTCTTCTCTGCAGGGCTGGGTAAGTTCAGTGAGTTTCAGCCTTATTTGTGGTGCAAGAAGTGTCAACTGGGAGTGTTGTGATCAGCATATACTTAATTTGGAGTTAAAAGCTATTGCTCTGTCATGTAAGAAGGTGGCAAGTGGATATAGAATGATGTGTTTTGGTTTTCAGATGGGAAGCTTGAGTTTGTGTTAAGTGAACCTATCTGTCTGGTTTACCTCCCCCATCTATAACACTTGGCAAATGGGTTGTGCTGTTCGCCAGACATGGCCACATTAAGTCTATTTGTTTTACGAACACTTGACGCAATTTTAAGATTCTAAGAAAATGTATCCAAAACATATCATATGAAAATCAATAGTTCTTTTCTATATCATCTTGTTTATGAGCTAGAAGCAGAAAGAGGGTTCACTGGAGCAGGACTAAGATCAATAGCTCTGTAAATTTTAATTGGACCTTCTTTTACTACTGGCTGAGTGCTGTCTACTTTTAACCCTGTAAGAGTAAAATACAGAACCCTTTGGCAACTATTGACTTTTCCATCCTTCAGTCCCATTGCAGCTGCTTGCAGGCTGTCTTACAGAAAGTGGAAAGAAGGGAATTGAAGAGGAACTTGATACTTAATACTGTCATATAATTTAAAATAACTTTTCCATCATTTTGATTTCCTACTTAAGCTGAGTTAATATATTCGTCTTTTTACTGCCATTTTATCTTCTCACATTGTCCTTTTTTCCAGTCTGAGTTTTCCTGTAGTTTTTTCCCCACCTTACACATAAATATTTGGTGTCACCTCACTTTACAATATAATTCTTATGTATGGAGCAAGGTGATAAAATCACCTTTTTGATGGACTCTCTATGGAATGTGGAGATGATAATAAAAAATTATGTCCATATTTTCTCATAAAGAAACAATCTTCTCTTTTCTCACTTTCATTTATCCTTCTCTTACTCTGCGATTGCAAACTGTGGTGGCCAAAATAAGTTAGTTTGTTTCCTTTTTCAGCCACCTATATAGAAAAAAGCTCTTCTGAAATGCTCTTAATGTTCCTGTGTCCTTTTGGTTTCATCCCTTATAAATCTGCAAAGCCAGGTAAATGTGTCTCTCTTCCAGAAGTCTTGCTGGGTGGTTTCTCCTTTACAATCTTGCTACTGTGGTTTCTCCTTTACAATCTCGGTCTCTCTCAAGTCCAATATAATTTGTGTGTTGCCCCACACTTGCCAAATTGGTGAAACAGTTCTACCTGCTGGCAGCACACTGGTGTTAAGGGGGGATCCTTGGCAGCATAGAAAACTTCTCTAGGACCACTTACCAAAGGTCTCAACCTCCATGTTTTCTGTGCTTAGATTTTTATTGCCTGTGAACTGGTGCTAAGAGGTATGTTCATTCTTTCCTCTGCCTGCACACCCAGAACCAGATCTAATCTGCTGACCATTCCCAAAAGTTACTATGAGAGGAGCAGTGTGGAGTTATCTGCTCTGTGTATATCCTACAGGTTTCCACCAAAGAGGAGGTTTTACTCACTGACATGACTTTTACGAAGAAGGCTGGTGCCAGGTTGTATTTTTACAGTGTCTGTTAAATAACAGATCACTGCTTCTTCAAGGACTTCTGGCTATGAAGTGGTGATGGGATTTGTCAGAATGATTTTTTTTTTTTTTTTTTTCCCCCAGTTTGTTTTATGGGATGGGTTGGTAGGTGGTGCTGTTTCTGCTGTTTGTGATTACTTTTGAGAAGAAATGTGAAACACTGTTCTAGTTTTTGAAATTCCACAATAGTGGTATTTTTCCCACTGTATGAGAGAGTTCTCTGAAAAGGAGACGATCTGTTTTGTACACACTCCAAGACTACTTTTGGCATTACTGCTTTTCAATTCAAGGCATCTCATTGACTCCACGTTTCAGATGATTTTTCACTGGATGTATCTATCAAGTTTCAGGCCAGAGGCGCTCACAGAGTTATAAGCCTCTTAAAGGAGGGAAAGTGCTGACATAGCCTTAAATGGTAGTATGGCAAATGTTACACTGTAATTACCTTTATCTATCATCAAACTCCCTTTCAGAGGCCTGGCTGTGTGCCGTGGGCCTCCTGATAGAATGCTCCATTACACTGTGATTTTTCGTGGGGGGGAAAAACTCTAAACCAAAACATGATAAAGTACTTTTATAAGGGTAGGTCCTGGTGGCAGCAACAGGGTGGTGAGACGAGATGATGGTGAGTTGCAGGAGGAAATACTCTGCAGTGTTAGTGATAGATCTGTATGAGACAGAGTACGTTTTTCGGTTTTGTTTGGTTTGTTGTTTTTTTTTGTTTTGGTTTGGGTTTTTTTTTTTGGGTTGTCTCAACCGTATTACTACTTGTCTTCCAGATGCTTTGACAAGTCAACATTTAGCATAAGCTGTGAGATTTAAGCAAATAGTATGTGTATTTTTACTATGGACTGAAGTATTGGACAAAGACATACAGGCTGGCAGACACCAGCCTAGCTGCAGAGTGGAAAGCCGTATAATAATGTCAGTGTACTGCTGCGCTTGAGCTGCGGCGCCTGGCAAAACAGAGCTTGGCAGTTCTGGCACGAGGTTGTGCTGAAGCTGCTTTGCTGATTTCGTGACTGATATGGAGTGCATGTACTGTATCATGTCCTCAGGTCTGTGCTCATTTGATGGCCCTGTTGGCTGGCTCATGCTCTGAATTGTGGGTTTGATTTGTCAGCTTCATGTCCTCAAAATGAAGGTAAAGGAGAAGAAGCACTGATGTGAAAAAGATGGGGGAAGAGTGAAATTGAGACCAAGAGCAGAGGGATAGATGCTTGCAATAATGCAAGGACTTTAGGTACAGGGAGAGAGGCACAGTACAAAAGCAGTTTTGTATGGTAGCACAGGCAGTATAATCTCAATAGCTGGAATATAACAACACCCTCTTGTTTATCTGGGGTTTTTTGTTGGTTTTTTTTTTTTTTTTAATATTAATCATGAAGACCTGTTAGATATGTAAAACCACAGATAAAAGGAACACTTAAGGACAACACTCAAAATCTATTTGGGAGCTCAGTGTTTATTTTATGTATAAGCAGACACACTTTTTTGAGTAAATAAAATATTTATATTTACTTTACTACTTGTCTTCACTTGCTTAAGTGACTCTTGTATGGCTGCTGTCTGCTGTTTAACTGGTAAGGACATGGTGTATCTGTTACTGAAATGTAGCCATGGTTAAGGCTGTCAGAAATTACTGGGAGCGTTTCATGTGCAGGGGCTCTGTAAATAGATGGAGAAGGCAAAAAGGAGTTTGTATGTCGGAGAATATTAACATTTTAGGTGCAGGTGACTACTGAGGTAAATCAGATTCCCTAGACAGCTAAAGGGAAATGGTTTTCTGTATTTAGGTCTCTAGAGCTAGTTTAGAGTATCAGATTGTGTAATTGCCTTTTGAGTATCTTTACTTTGCCACGCAGTACTTTTGGTGGCTAATAAAATTCACTTTCTTCTAATACAGTTTTCTGTTTAGGATATGCCACAGCAGATACGCTTTTAGAGAAGAAAAAAGTGAACTAAGAACATTACAGTTGCATCTCTCTTGCTCTATGTCTTTAGCCATTTACCTCACTGCAGAGTATGTGAAATATTCTAATAAGGATGTCTTTGGTTTATTAATCAGTAGAAATGAATGAAGACCAGTGCATTGAGAATTGAGGAAATGGTTTCTAGTCCATTATGCTGTTAGAAAATAGTGAATGTACTACAGTTTATTCAAGATATACAAGATAAACTTATGTTAGGCAAGAATCAAACAAAAGCAACTACTTAGTAAACTGACAGAGTCAACTAAGGGGAGTAGTTGGTGTGTTTGAGTGGGGACCCTCTTTCCATGCAGCGTTACTGTCTGTGAGAGAAGCTGTGCCGTCCCACAGCTTAGATGACTGAAATGGGCCCAGCAAAGTTTGAGGAGCTGCACCGGTGGGGGAGTGGGCAGGGGAGATTTTACAGTAGAATTTTTTGACAGAAGGGAATCAAAAGGACTTGAAATGCAACATGAAGCAGCAGTTCTGGCTTAGGATGCTCCTCCTGTGAGTTACAACAGGTCATCCTGAGGAGAGGTGCCGGGGAGTGTTGGTAACTCAAGAGGTGGGTTTGCTCTTTTTGTGCTGTCTACCTTTCTGCCTCCAGCAGAAATAGGCAGTTTGTCCACAGTAGGACACTGTGCTTAAAAAAAAAGTAAGAATAAGAATAAAAACAAACAAACAAACCAAGAAAAAAAACCAAAACCAAACAAAAAACGAAAACCCCCACACGGAATAAAAAAGCCCCAAACCTTCAGTTTTAACACACTGCGCGTTGAATCTACTGCAGCTGGAATTGGAGTTAGTGGTGGCATCCTGAACTCCATGTCGAATGCAGGTGCTCTGGCCTTTCTCCTGGAGAACGGGGGAATGAAAGGTTAATAGCTTGTGATTTGCACATCCCGTAGCATGGTTGGTTTGAAAGATAAGAGACTTACCGAATTTCTGCAGCAATCAGGTGGTGCTAAAACATGTAAATTATAATTCTGTTCGTTTAACCTTCAACCATCTGTAGCAATTCTACAAGAATTTAACTATTGCACCTCAAACAAATTAAAAGTAAAGTTTAGAAATCTACACACCTATGCTGAAAGGTGTATGTTGTGAACTGTATTCTGGTTCTATCAATATTAATAGGCCAGAAGGATGAATTTTTTTTCTTTTAATTATGACTTTGTATAATGGATGTAACATTTATTTATTTCAAACTGGTAGTGATTGTTATCTTGAAAGAGACTAGATTTTCTCAGGGAAGATAGGAATAAGTCAGTTCTTCCAAAAGCATTTTTGTTCTTGGGATTCAGGAGAAAACCCCAGGCACTCTTTCTATTATTATTTTTTTTTTTTAATTGTTGTTGTTTGGGAGTGTTTTTGTTTGTTTTTGTGGATTGGTTTGGTTCTTTGTACAGAGTGAATGGGAGCTGTCTGTCAGCAAATGTTGGTTTTTTTCAAATTCATTGGGAGTGTGACTGTCAAGGCACAACCTTCTTTCTGTCCATTAAGCATTTCTTGATTATCTTGATTTTAGCACAAATTGACTTGTACATACAAGCTCCGCTTCTGAAAAATGTTGTGTAGTGTGGAGTCTTAGTGATCTATAGCCCAACTTGTTTTGTGCTTTAATGGAATAACTAGACCTTTTCAACAGCAATATCCAGGATTTTGTTGTTAGAGAAATGGAGGCTACTATGTGAATGAAACTGTACTGTCTTTTAGCTTCTGTATCACAAATAGATGACGAATTTATTCAGTCATCTAAATCATAACGGTGGGGAAACAGGAAAAAGTAGAAACTGAGTGGATCCATGAGTGAGAATCTTGGGTAGAAGTCCTCTGTGGGACAGTTGCAGTAAGAGGCATTCCTTGGTAGGTAGAATTTTTCCACTTGTCAACAAAACGTAGGAACTGCACCATATGTAAGATTTCTTGCTGGAGAGAAATGTTACATGGGGCTGTTACACTTGAGGATACAAGTTTCAAACTATGTGTCTTTTTTAAAGAGTTGGTTCTTTAGGTGCTTTAAGCAACTTTTTGGTGTACAGCTGCTATTTCACAAGGTGAATTTACCAGGCATGGGTACAGAAGGATGGCTGTTACTATCATGCCATTAACGTATGAATGTGTGACCTTCTGCTAATGGAACATGATTGTAGCTGGAAGCCATCTATTCAGCCTGCACCTGGGCCATCCTTGCTGGGTTGCTCACAGGATCATGTCTACATAATGTTTTTTAAAACTGTTTTCAAAGACAGCATCACGTAGACATTGATTTGCGCATACTTCTTGCCTTCTGCTCTTCAGATTGAACCTGGAAAACTATTTTCCTTGACTTGACAAAGAAATATCAATATAAGCAGATACAATTCATATTTTATTATACTTCTATAGTCTTAAAAGAAACAATAGGATCCAGTGTTGATGGGCACTTTATTTGTTTCTATGAGTCTAACATGGAAGTTTCAACAGACCCTTACTCTGCTGGTTTTGGCTTTTCTTCTATTAATAAAATGAGAAGTTAACTTCTATTTCAGGAGCATCGACTGAAAAATGCTATTTAAGAAATTATTTTAAAAAAAGACTGATTTCTCATCTGTAGATCTTTAAACTTAAGAAGACATTTTTCCTCAAAGTGTTTGGCTCTGTTTTAATATATCTTTATTGTTAATTTGAAATGCTGTATATTTCTAAATATGAATACACTATGCAAACATGAGAAACATTCAGTATATTTACAGTGCAAGAAATTTTTGACTGATATTTATCTAATGTGAAATATGAAGGCAACTGGGAGCTGTCAGGTACATCTGTCAGGTTTGAAAACAGAAGTCCTAGGAGTTGTGCTCTAGGGAATGCTGGTGTGCTTGAGCATAATATGCATTAAAAATTTTTGTCGCAGAGGAGCTAGTTTGAGTCTATGTGGATCCAAAATGGCTTTTTCGTGCGTTAGAAGACTCCCTACGCTGCAGGCTGTGACTGAGGGTGACAGAAGACCAAAGTCTGGGCTGAACTTCCGTTCTTCCATTGAAGAATCATCAGGCAAAAAAGCCAAATAGGTTTCTCTCACTTTTTACCTGATAAAATAACATAGCTGTTCAAACAGGATTCCCTCCTTCCCTTGATTCCTCCCAGGATATTTTTAATTTCACTCCACTTTCTAAAAAGGATGCGATAATATGATACAGTAACTGTCTCAATTTGCTTTTTATATAGGGAAAAAAAATGTAAGGAATCCATGAATTTTTCATCCTTTAACCTTACACAGTTTGGGTTTTTTTTTTTTTTTCCGTGGAGGAATTAACCAAGTGTCTGTTTGTTGAGGGAATATAGTTGTTTTCTTTTGCACTCAAAGTCGAAATCCGTTTATAATAAGGATGAGTATGGTTTTATTTACATATATTAGCTGCTCTAGTCTCGATAGGCATTAAAAAGAAAAAGATAACATCACTGTCTTCATTCTAAAAAGGCTTTAGTGTCTCAACAGGGCAGGCATGAATCAAGGCATATTAATAAGGGCTAAATTTTGGGAGCCTTCCACAGGCATTTCTATTTAAAATATTTATGGCAAGATAGAGACATTTGGAATAACCAAAAATGGTCCTTTTTACTTTGAACCTTGAATAAGTTCTTGTGGTTCTGTATCTCCATTGCCTAATTTTATACAAGTGTTTTTGCTAACTTATTTGTAACTGACATTTAGTTTCGTGTTTTGGTTTTTGTGGGGATGGTTTTTGTTGTTTTTTATTTAATATAAATCTTCTGACATGCCAATTGATTCGTCATTCATTATGCCAATGAGAGGAGAATAAAGCCCTAGAGCATTAGTCAGATGATATTATGGCCTTGAAAAATACATGATACCATCTCTGGGTATCAGTATAATTTGGATGACTGGACTTACTAACACAAAAGCATTAGTAATGATGAGTGTTGCTGTGTTTATGGAACTGAGTGTGTAGAAATTAAGCAAGGAACACAGCTTTATTAGCAGCAAATATGAGCAACGCAGAATGAGATGGGCTCTCTTGACCTTTGCAGCTGCTGTGCTGGTGGAGGGAGGGGAAAACCAGCACCCACACTTTGTGCATCACACAGCAGTGTGACATCCACAGCAGGAGCACCTTAGTCATGCCTGCTGTAACTGCTCAGCAACGGCTTCTCCTTATGCACGGCACAGCATCACAAACGCAAGGTGTGCGCCTCTGGGTAGCAGTGTGGTCTGCTGGGACAGGGTGAGCCAAAGAAAGCAGGGGTGTGGGTCTGCCAAGGAAACGGCCTTGGTGTTCTCTGGGGGGGAGCATGCTGCGGACTGTTCTCGGTGCTGTCGGGCTGACTATATTTTCCAGTAGCCCATACCCACAGCCAAGGGCTTTAATGCAGATTTATGCTCAGCTAATACTGCTCTGCAGATAAGAGTTCTTCAGTACCCAACTTTGCTCCTTCATATTTTTGAAATGATCAACATGTGCTTGATGATTAAGCTGACTGCTTTTTATTCTGTATGTAGAGAGAACAGTAGTGGCAGCTCTGGCTTGAGAGGTTATGGCTAATGCTGGGAGCAAGCAGTTTGGCAATCCAGATCACTTAATGCAAACCCACAAGCAGTTTGACCTGGTCAAACTGAGCTACTAGAGCTAGTAAAGCAGACTTTGTACTTAATCCAAATCACAACTACTATTAACAAAAAATCCTAAATTCTTGGGCAGATAAAAGCAGAGTTTGACAACTGCTGTTATTTCTGGATGTTACATGTGTTGTGGGGGCTAGCTGTGGCTTGCGTAGGTGAAATGGCTGATGCCAACTGAAGTGGTATCTGTGCCATGTATTTAGGAATTCAGTGTGGGGTGGCTGCAGTGTGCTCCTGGCAGTGAGATCTACTTGGGATCAGTAGCATGTTACTTATGATGTTCTGACTTTGGCAATTGTCAACCACTAATTCTGCTACTTTCAGCCTCAGAACGGAACTGCTCTTCTGTCATGGTTTACCCCGGTCACCGCACAGTTTCTCGCTCAGCCTCCCCCTCCTCAGCGGGATGAGGAAGAGAATTGGGAAGAAAAGAAAACTTGTGGGCTGAGATGAAGACAGTTTAGTATAATAGCAAAGGAAAATAACAATAATAACAAAACATAAGGATATTAAAATATACTAAATGAGCAATGCATGATTTCTCACCACCCAATGTCCCGATGACCGATACAGCCTGTCCCAAGCAGCGATCATGGAAACAAACCCAAGCAGCAAAGAAAGGAGCAAAGAGGGAGCCATGTCTCCCGAGCTAGCCCCCACTTGTATACTGAGCATGATGTTTATGGCACAGAGTACCCTCTTTGGCCAGTTTGGGGGAATTATTGTGGCCATATCCCTCCCAGCTTCCTGCACCCGCACATTAGTGAGACCTGGGAAGCCGGACAGTGTCCTTGGTCTCTTTAGCAACAACTCATAACATCAGTGTGTTTATCAACATTCTTAACATATGAAATCCAAAACACATGGGTTCCTTCCAGAAGCCTGAGATGGCTTAAACTGAAATGTTTATATAGTTAATAAAACAAAATGCTTTTGTTTCAACCAAGCGTTGCACGTCACTGGCTTAGGGAAGAAGATTGCAACACTATTTTTGTACTGGGTGGGGGTTTTTTTTGGTTGGTTCGAGGGGGTGGTTTTGTTTTACGACAGATTATTTCTTCTTTTTTTATTTGCAAAGTGTTCATTTGTAACTGTGTGTCTTGCACTAGATCTAGAAGAAAGGCCTAAGCATGAAGCTTCATTCTTCTCAGATTCTTGACGTCCTTAGGTGTATGCAGCTCAAATCCTGACAGGAAAAGTATACAGATTCAGACAAAGAACCAGTAAATGCTGAAGTCTTGATAAAAATGTGAACTTGAAACATATTGTTGAGTGCGATAAAGTTATAGGAGAATTTAAATAGCAAGTCAATGTGCTCTTGCAAAATCAGTCATAGCTTTTGGAGTATTTGAGCTCCATTATCTTAGCAGTACAACAAAAACTAAAGAGTGTTGTATTATACCTAGAAGTAAAATGGAGACAGTCAGGGGCCTGGAGTGGTACTTATATCCCACAGGCAGTAATACATTGTAGAATTGGATTTAGACAAATGGAAGCATGGGCTGTATAACTATGTGAATGTGTTTTATACGTGTAAATTAAAACTCAAACTCTTTTGCCCTTAAAAAAAGTGGATGGAAACTATTGGTATTGCTAAATGCAGTTCATAGTGTTCAAATTTTTCTTTTGATAGGGGCCTTCATTTGAATTACTGCTTTAAGAAAAACACCTGTGGAATAATCCTTATATTCTTTTAAACTTTGTTGTCCATTTACCCTGGCTATAGTGATTTGTTACACTAATGTGTTGAGCAGCTGTTGTTCCAGTGTTACAGCAGCATAAATAAAATGAGCAAGAAAGGCTACCATCAGGAAAAAAAAAATACAGTGCCCAGCTATAAAGCTAAATAGCTCTCAAGGCTGCATCACCTGTAGAGCTATAAGAATGATTTACATGCAAACATTTAGAAATAAAAGAAAGGGATGGGAGAGGAAGTAACAGAAAGGAATGGGAAGAAATAGAATAGAAGAACAATTTATCACAGCACTGGATTTCTTCCCTTGTCAAGGAATTTGCTTGTGTGTTCCCCTAACGCCAGGTTGGTAGAATAGGATGTATCTCATAGCTGGCCTGTGGCACATGTATGGCTTTCCCTGTGCATCCTCTCATTTGTGCAGGAACACATTACTGAAGAGGACGAATACATTCTGGAATAGTCTTTGAACTTCTATTAGCAAATACGTGAGCATAGAAGTACTGTGTGTTTGAAATTCAACACCTTGAATTAGTCTTCTAGTTGGAGAGAGCTCTGAGGAGAGATGAAGGAAAGCAGCAGAGAAAAGATGGATTACCAGAATTCAGAAGGACAGACAGTAAAAGCAGGATCAAAGGTTTACAGGAAGGAATAGAGCTTCAAAGATGGCAACATAGGAAAGGTAATTAGGCTCTCTGGAAGGCCTAGGGGATGCAGCTGATAGTTTCATAATGTAGTCTGTAACGGGGAAGTGGGGCTCCACTTAATGGGACTGAATTTCTACTCCAATTGGGAGGAAGAGTCTTTCTTTTTTTAATCGGGTCTCATCCCTGAACAAAGCCACTGGGAGTGACTTGTGTTGAGCTCTGACTTCAGTGCAGACTTAGCGTTACAGGTGGACTGGCTGGTCAGGGGCTCTGCTACTTGATAAAGGAGGTGGAGTTCATAAAACTTCGGGCAAGTACATTTCAAAGTATAGACATTCTTACTGTCACTTAACAAAATGGTTTGACAGCAAATAAACTGAAACAGGCCTGTGGATGAACGTTTTGCTTGTTAAAATTTTGCTTGTTCCTGTGAACCTTAATATGAGTAAAAATTGTAATAGGTTGGTTTGGGCTTTTTTTTAAGTATAGAGACTTCAACTCTCAACTTGTACATCAACTTAATCCCTAAGTAATACTTAGAGCATCTGTAACTTTTTCAAAGCTTTTTAGTTCCATGGTCTAAGCTTTTTTGCCCCTTTGCATTCTCCACAATGTGGACAGCTGTCAAATGCCTGGCCAGCTGCCTGTGTCACTAGGTCCTGGTTTGCTGCTGACAGGAGAGCGACATCAGCAGCGAGAGCTAATTTCCTTTCTTATTCACATAACTCTAGATTTTGGTATCCCAAGTATATTTTTAGCATTCTTCTGTCTTTTTCTTTAAGGCTGTCTCTAGATCTGCTCTATGCTCTCAATATTTTTCTCTAACATCACTTTTTTTTTTCCTTGTGTACGGAAACTTTATTTAGAGCCCAACAATTAGAAATACTCATTGTACTCAGGGAGTTCCTCTAACGGGACATGTTTTTCCCATACTTTTTTTAGGTGCAACTGATTAAATATTGCGCAGAAAAAAAACAATTAGAGTAATGAGGGCTCCATACTTCATAGTATATTTAGCAAAGTTAAAGCAAATATTTAATAAATTGCTTCAAATTGAGAAGCTTCCTGGGTTCACTGGGTCTTTGTTCGTGCATTCATTCTTGTATTGGTGTTTAGGAGAGGCTTCTAAGGCACAGAGGGCAGTTAGTACCCAATCACAAGACCTGAATTTTCTTTTTAGTAGGCTGGACCGAGAGAAGTTCTTGCTTAATTTTTTTTTTTTAATAACTCTGCAGTGGAGAGATAAATTAATGTTGAAATTCTATGTATTTTGTATTTGTTTATATTTAATATTGTTGAAGGGATTTATTGAAAAGTAAGAATAGGCATTCTACTGAACTGTAAAGAGGCTTACAGAAGTGGTTTTGTTTATACACAGTCTCCAGCTGGAACTGCAAACATAAGCAATAGTTTAGTATCTTGCAGGCCATCTGGGGATGGGATTTGTTTAAGGGGAACTCAAAGCACCATAGAACACGCATTATGTATTTCTCTCCATATTGAACGTCTTTGCCAAATATTCCTCTGGTGTCTTGGCTGTGCCTCCTGCAGAGAGAAGCAGCTGCAGTCCTAAAGTGACCATTTGCTTACCATTTTAGAAGCTGCATCTCTTCTTTGTGTCTATTTTTCTCTTATTTTCCTCCCAAGAAGTTGGAAGCCTAATGGAGGTTTTTAGGAAAGCTGACAGCCTCTTGCAGTCCTCTTTATTGATGGTTTTTGTCAGTAGCGTGTAGTTGGTTTTTTGGATTTTTTGTTCCCCCCCCCCGCCCCCCCCCCACA
>WHYT01017232.1:198930-214750 GCA_009806455.1 Tetrax tetrax | reverse complement strand
TTTTTTTTTTTTTTTTTTTTTTTACTAATAGAAGAGCTAAAGACAATATACTTTTTCATTAGTAAAGATGGCTTACTCATAAAAATGGATTCATAAATCACTGTGGATCTCCCCTCAAGATTACAGTAATGAGTGTATTTTAGTTTGTTAAACAGGAGTTAATTTAGCCAGCTACAAAGCACAAGGAACTATGTGCAAGCTTTTCCTGGCAGTGCTTGCTCAAAATCTGTTGTTGTTTGTTCTCAAAGATGTAAGAATTGGTGACCCCAAAATATCCTTCACAAAAAGGGTTTAGAAATGGCCGTAGGCAAATAAGGAAAGGTAAAAGCAGAATGAAGGTAATTTTAATACAGTGAAAATAGAATCTTGGACTGTTGTGGCTTTTTACATAACAGCAGGATCTAATTCATTTTCCAAAAATATAGTAATTATCATTTTTATTGTTTGCCATCTTTTAAAATAACGTATCACTGAGTAAAATTAACGTTTGATTAAAAAGCACTGCAAGCTGAAATCATGAGCAGTTTGTTCTAACCGAAATGATCAAACCTCTAGATCACTACCACCTTTTTCATATTGTGCGGGGACAATGCTTCTATTTTAAAATGATGGAACTAGGCAAAAGAAAATTTATGATCTGAACTTGCTGCAAATCATTTGTATTGATCTGTTTTGTTTCCATTTTGCTGAAGCTAATGGAAATCATTTGTCACCTGACTTGTCCCAGTTGATTTGGAAAACCACCATACCATTTATCAGGCCAGTTGAAGGTCTGAGCAAGTGTGCTTATGTCTGCAATCGCGAAGATATATTTAACTTCCGACAAAGTAAAAAGCATCAAGTGAGAGTGTTGTTCCTATTCTAATACTGGCTTGAGGATACCTCTATATATTCGTGCCAGTTTCTTAATGAAATTGAGTAATTATGAACCTGACATGAGGGTCAGGATGGGTCCTCCTGTTTTGTTTGTGTTTTTCTGTAATAGGGTCAGTAACAGGTCATTGGTTCCTGTGAATCAACATGGTGCCACTGATTCGAACAAGTAGGTAAGCATTAGGAACAGGACTGGTAGTAGCCCTACGTTAACATTTAGGTCCTGGTCTACAGTAAGAGCAGTGTGAGCTCATCCTCCTCTTTGTTCAGAAGAGGAAGGGATAACTGCAGTCTCTTAATATTCCCTGCACGTACACTTCCACCGTGTGTCCTTTCTTCTGGCAGAGGATGAGTGTGGGAGAGCGGTGCAGGTGCGGGCACTGGCTGTAGCTTCTCATCTGCCCCACTCTCTCCTTGTATTTATTATTCATAGGGATGTGACTTGGGTGGGAGGAAGAGGCCTTAACTCTACTACAAAACTAAATTAAGTCTCTTTGCCTCTCTAGTAGTATTTTTTTAATTTTTTTTTTCAACTGTGGACTCTTAGCTGTAGCAATCCCTTGCTATTTCCCCAGCCTCTTAAAACTGATTCTGTGATTTTCATCTGAAGAAATTATTGCAAAAACTGTGCCTTTCTCAACGCAACTTAGATAAGTGGGCTTTGACCAAAGCTCTAGCCCTAGTCTGTACAAATCACTGTACGACAGTAGTGACTTAGAGTTGAGCAAGATCCCGAGAATGCAATGCACCCGAGAAGCCATTTGTGTGGATAAGATTGAGGGCCTAGGCTATAAAAGCTGGTTTGTTTGTAATTTTTTTTTTTTTTTCTTCTCTGTTAGTGCTTCATGGTCAATGTGACTTTGAAAATGGAAGCTACGTTTTGCTGTTCTCCACTATAGCAGTCCTAAATTCTGCTTCTGCTGTATTCCTCCTTGCAGAGTTGTTAATGGTGATGTGTGGCAGCAAGAAGGAACACTGTCTGGCTTTCATAAAGATGTTGATTAAAACAGTCTGAACATACTATGATTAAAGAGTATTGAAACAAACTGTGAACTCTACAAAATAATTTGATTCACATTTTATAACATAAGTTAAACCACAGTTAGGTTCATTTTAAAGCCAGACCTAAATCCATCTCCTGCAATTCATTATGGTCAAAAACCTTCGATGTCTAGCTGTCCGATCTGTGAGGTCGGGAACTGACTGAAATATAACTATAAATAAAGCACCGTCTTAAACTATTCTGTAGGTGCCTACTTTCCCTTTGAAAATAAGAAAAATATTTGAAATGCCTGATGTTCAGTTTGAAACTCCTACGCATCTTTAAAGTTTTTAAATGTCCTGAACTTGAATTATTTTTAAATTAATAAAACAGTTTAAAAAATCTAATGTTGTTTACTAAAGCCACATGAACTGACGCATGCTGAGTGTAATGAATGTTTGTAGATACAGTATGTTTTTATAAACAGTCCAGGTTTTGGATGGCCTCATCTGCTGTTCAAACTTTCAGCGTGGTTCGTATTCAGCGAAAAAGTTGGTGAATGAGGGTGAGAACATGAATTTGGGTATCCAAGTACAGAAGCTGGCTGACCAGCCTCTTGGCTCTAGGTGCTTCTGCAGAGGTTTGATTTTTGTGCTCTGCTCATTTTTTAGAACTAGCAAAGCAGTATTAGCAAAATATAAACTGTCAAAAATAAAGTATCTTATAAAACTCAAGAAAAAGTAGGAAATAACTTTAAAGTTGTTTTGTTTTCTCAGTGGAAATAATGTGCTCCAGTGATCAGAACTCTTTTAAGTATGTTCCATTCACAGTTTCATTGCCAGAGAAGATTTCCTTTGCAGTCCAATCTTTTCTGGCCTGTGTCTGTGCCTGGTTTCGCATTATTTGTCTCCAGGATAGTTATAAATTACAATGTAGGCTTTTAGTGTTCATTAATATGCAACATACATATTGCATGAATTGTTTTTAACACTTACTTATAGCACAGCTTGGGCTGTCTGATGAGTGGTCAGCTGTGGAGCCACTCTTCCTAAAGACTAGCAAAACTGAGTAATTCTCTCTTGGCTTTCCATGTGTGAGGTACCTTTTGTATCGCTGGGTGCTGATCACATCCAACAACTTATGACCTTATATTTTTTTTTTTTCTACCGATGTAGATGATTTTGTGCTGCTTAATTAAGGATAACTTCTGTCTATGGGATTTGATGTGCGTTCTTATTAGTATTTCAAAACCAAGCGGTACAGTCTTTTTATTTTTGTGTGGGAAAAGTGCTCCAAAATGCTATGTTTGACAGGCTCAGTGTAATTCTCCATATTTTACTTAATCAACCCCAAATGTTGCATCTTTTTTTTTAAAATATGTGAGAGCGTGTGACTGACAGCATAGGTCTGATGTGAGAGATATTTTGACGTAAATGAGCTCTGTTGCTGGATTGTATCCTTTGTTTCTGTCTGGACTGAGCGTTTACAATTGAGAAGCTTCCCCCAGAATCCATTTCAGGATAAGAAGACTGAAGAGACCAGGTTGAATTAGCATTCTAATATGTATAATTTTCACAGCTCATTTTGTTTGTCCACCACCCTTCATAAAGCCAAATAAGACAGTCTTGTGCTGGTTTGCTCTATCTGTGTTTACTTCAGACTTTTACATCCTCTGCTTCGCTGACTTGAAACAATATCAATCTGCAAGCAGTGAAGGGAAAACTCAGATACAGAAAGACTCATTATGGAGGGCTGAAATAGAGGAAATACAGCAGGTTCCTGCTGTCATATCCTCCAGGATACTGTTCAGAATTATCTACCGCTCTGTTGGTATTTCATTAAACAGGAGGTCTACAAGAACTGTGTGGCTATGGCTATGCATTTTTGTAGAGCTTTGTTAGGTTTGTACCTTTGCAGTAGCAAGAGTTGGCTGTTCTAGCTCTGGCACAGTGCCTTCAGTTTGGTCTTTGGTAGTGGGCCATGTTTGTGGGGTCTGGTTTATTCACAAAACAAGGTATAAATTTCATAATGTGGAATGTGAAATGTTAATGTGAGAGAGAGCAGACTGCCAGCCTGGGAGGTGTAAGAGTGGCTCCAACGCTGGCAGCAGGTACTTTGCTGCTACTCTCCTAATGTATCACCGCTCCCTTCAGAGTGGCTCAGCCCTAAATGTGGGATGGGAGCAGTCTCTCCTCTCTTACTTTGAGAACACAGTCAAGTGATGCTTGCAAGCTTGCAACAAGGGCTATGTTTTGTTGTGGGTTATGTTTTTGGGTTTTTGTTTGGTTTTTTGGGGTTGGGTTTTTTTTTTTTTTTGGGTGTTTTTTTTTTTTTTTTTTTTTTTTAAACCCCAGCAAACTTAAACCTGCAGCAAATAAAATGACAAAACAAAGCTCATGTGTTCTCAGTTCTTGGTAACAATTTATGTTGGATTAAAAAAAAATTCGCCATTAATTCGAAATTTAAAATGTACCTACATTTTAAATAGTCAAACATACTTAAACATATACATACATCTAAGTTTTTAAAATTTCTGTCTTGACACTTATACAGTTACTGTTACATCAGATAATTGAGTTTTCATCTAGTTCAGTACATGTGACATTTTACATCTATTTGCAGAAAGATTTAACTCTAAGTACAGATTTGTAATTATAAATAACTATAATCGTACCTAAATGCAAATATTCTCCTCATTGTATTTTAATTAAAAGTGTAATAATCTGTAATTTCAAGGAAATACAGGATTTCAGTGAGATGAAAGTAGGCTTATTAATATGGTTTTTTTTCAGTCATAAATGGAAGTGTATACTGCAGTGCTGTGGGTTTTTTCTTGCTAGTGTTTTAGCAGTAGGCCAAATAGATGTTTTGACAAACTGACATCGCATGAATGTTTCAGTTTTATTACCGGTTTACATCTTTTTTTTTTTTTTTTTGTATGATGCTGTCTTTTGCTATGATGTTCTTCTTGTATTATCTACTGTAAAATAGGAGTTAAAGACACGTCAGGAGTTTTTCAGTACCTTGCTAGCTATGGGCTACAGTAAGTAGTAGTTTATCTAAGGCACCATGGCTTTGTTTTTACCTCCTTGCTAGAGTGACACTGTTGATCTTATAATTCCTACTGGCCCCCCTGCCAGCTTCTCTAGTTCTCTGTCTCTGTGGCAGACATACCTGTCTGGTTTGAAAGGAATCAAAATTAAGGTTTTGTAGTTGGCTTTCCTTCCCACCACTCTTCTTTCCTTCCCACTCTAACATTCCCCTGCCTCTTCTGTGGGTGTGCTGGAAGTCCTCATACTGCTCAGTCTATGGAGCTAGGCTGTAGCAGACTGCAAAACAGTAAACTAGAAAAACAGACCAGTGTAGTCACAGAAAATTCAGATCATCTGGAAGAGCAAAGTGGTTTAAAAAGATGTGGAAATAAATCTGGCTGTTCCTATTATGTCTTCATAGAGTGGGTTCTTTGCATTTTAATCCCTGGTTGCTATATCTCATGAGGCAGTACAAACACAAGTAGCCTCTGAGAAAAAGGCAGTTGTCTCTTTCCCTCCCCTGTGCTCCTTGCCAGAGGTCCCTGCTACTTCCCTTGTCTCAGCACTCATGTTCCTATTCTCATGCAGTAAATAAATTTATTGAAAAACTAATGATTTGAAGAAGAGAATGAAAAAAGAAAAAAGGGCATTTTCAGTGGGCTTAGTTCCTGGACAATATAGTAATGTGAAAGAAAAAAGAGTCTGTAGGTATGTTAAGAAGTCTAGCAACTTCACCATCTGATTCCTGAAATCACTAGATTTCCATGTTTTCCATGCAGGTACGTATGAGAAGCTGCCTCCCTGCCCTTCCCAAACTTTGTCACCAGTCCGTGCTGTGTCTGCTAGTCTGTGCTAACCAGATGGTTTTAAAATAGAAGGAAGCAGATTCAGACTGGACATAAGGAAAAAAATTTTTACACTGAGGGTGGTGGAACACTGGCCCAGGTTGCCCAGAGAGGTGGTGGATGCCCCATCCCTGGAAACATTCCAGGCCAGGTTGGACGGGACTCTGAGCAACCTGATCTGGTTGGAGATGTCCCTGCTCCTGGCAGGGGGGTTGGACTGGATGGCCTTTAAAGGTCCCTTCCAACCCAAACCATTCCATGATTCTGTAATCCTACTATACAAGGAAATCTAATACTGCTGATTACCAGTGACCTACAGAGTAGAAGGATTGACACTTCTTACTGGTGGTGTGGAGTAAGTCTATGGTGTTTATGCAAATCAGACTTACCAATTAATATTTATAGTGATTGGGCAGTAATTGAACTGCAAGCCAATATTCCATTTTAGTGTTTTGCATCCTTTATACAGAGCAGATTATCTTGATGAAGACTGAATCCAAAAAGCAATGGCTGCTGCAGTCTGAGTTGCGACTTGAAAGTAGGTGCAGGTTAAAATTCAAAATAGTGTTCTGTGAACATGGGATTATTATTCATTGTGTTTTCTTATTTTGAACTCAATGAGGGAATGTCAAGCATCTATGAATATAAACATGGAAAAGTTCCATAACATCTGCTACTAATTTCTGCCAGATGAAAGTGGTAATGATGATGAATATTTTTGTTGATGATGCTGATAGGTTGGCCTAAATAAATTCACTTGCAGACTGTGAATATCTAATTGATGATACATGATTGTGTGACCAAATTGTTGACTTAGTGCTCACTTAAATTTTTAATTGTTTTTATTTGCTGCAGAGTTTATAGTTTACTATTTCAGAGAAAAAAAATAAAATATTGCGATGAAATCAGACATTATTAATGCCTTAAATGAAGAGAGTGGTTAGAGTCTACCCATTTGCATGGTTAGATTTTAGGGTTAGGTTATATTACCCAGTTATTTTGAGTGGTACAATAACCTTGTTAAGAAAGCTGTGTCTTTCAAACAGAATGCATTTCAGTGAGACTTCGACCATGTCAGGGATGTCCCTGCTCCTTGCAGGGGGGTTGGACTAGATGACCTTTGAAGGTCCCTTCCAACTCTAACCATTCTATGATTCTATGTCTGATGTTGCCATTGCAAATACTCGGTATTCTCAACACTCTTCTTCCGTCTTGCTGTTTCCCGTACTATTGTGGAGCACTTATGATACCTAAGGAAGAGCAAGGACAGTGATCGAGTGGCAGGAGGACTTTTTAGCCATTGAATGCTGGGTGATGTTTTTTGTCAGGCAAAGAGCTTCTCTGGAGAGACCAGCAGGATGCACACAAGATATGTTTATTTTCTAGATTCTTGAGAATCCACCACAATAGCTATTTCATAGGGTGCCTAGGATGAGACACTAAAACATTTAAAATTATGTATTGCAAAAGGACAGTTCATCTTAGTGTCAAAAACATGTGCTTGTTCTGTTCTCATTTTCTTAGCTATGGGTGATTTTTTTTTTTTTTTTAATGAAGTGTTCTGGCATTGAGTTCTCCTGTTTGCACCTTTTGTGGTTCCAGTGAGAATCTGGTTTTGTTGACAGCGAGATGGACAAGACTTGGCTGGTCTTTGGTATGAGGCTGTACTCACAGAGGGTTTGTACTGGTTCTCTTCTCCAGGGTACCTATCTAAGAGATCTGATAGCTGTGCAGAAACTGGCTTGCAATGAGCTTCAGCAGCTACGCGAGGCAGCTCAGTCCCTAACGAGACTGATTTGGGCCAAATCAAATCTGCATGCTTTGGTAGTGAGAGTTTGAGACAATTGATACTGTAGTTCGCTCTCAACTGCCAGGCTGCTAACAGGCCAAAATAATAATAGGCTTTAAGGGAGGGAGTCTCCCAAACTCTTCTGAAATGGACTACAGGATAGTGATATAAGAGGGGTGTGTATTTTTTTTTTAAAAAAAGAAACCATTGAACAAAACCGATGTTGGAAATCCAGTAGTAGTAGATCGTTAACCTGGATATCAAAGACAATTTACCTATCGTGGGGATATTAACTTTTGGTTTAATACTATGAGAGAAGTAATTTCAACAAATGTCTTCAAGCAGTCTGAGTCTCACTGCCTTTGTGTAACTGCTCATCAAGCCTGGAGTACCACTCCAGAACAGTAACTGTAAATTGGCTTCTGTTTTGATAGCATATCTGAGGATACTGCTATAGATTGTTACCCGTGACATTATCTTGTGGTATTTTTATTGCAGTGGTGTATATCATGAGGCATGATATTATTCCATGTGAATATCTGCAGACAGATGTATGATTTTGCACAGTAACTTGATTAGTCTTGAATATTTTTCTTTAATGTAATATATTAAATAACATATCAATAATTGTAATGTTAACAGGTACTTCCACATAGCATTAATAAAAATGCACATTTTCAGAAGAAAATTAATGAATTGTGTCAGAACAACAGTGTGATGTGAAGAAATATTTTGCTATATAGTATATAAATAGCTATATAAATTTCATAAACCAGCTTGCATACAGCAAAGCTGGTAAGGGCAATTTGTTTTACTTGGAGAATTTATTCACATGATGTGCTTAGAGAAGGCAGGCAAGAAAAGAGAAAGAAGGCACACAGGCCAGGACCTTGGTATAACACTTTGTGTACTGGCTCCCTCATTTTTCAAATAGATGTTAAGCTGTGCTCAGTATAAAAGCTCCCATATGGAGCTTTCTATATGTAGAACTGATCTGATCTAAACTGGAGACTTTTTTTTTCTTTTTTTTTAATACTCCAAATAATTGGCAGTTTGAGAGGGGTTTTTTTTTTTTTGACTTTGCATAAACTTTGAATAAACTTTTGAACTTTGAATAAAAATGTCAATGTGTTTTCACTTGTTTGAAATGTCATGCATTTTACTTTCCAATTTTCCCATGTTATCTAGGGGCAATTCCTTGGATGATCTTGTATCTTTATTAAAATGTATGAAATAGTTGTTTACACCAAGGACTAAAGTGTTTTATATTTCATCTAGTTTAGCTTGCAAATGTAAACAGAAATCTCTCAGCTTGCCTTTTTTGATATTTCATTGTTTTCTTGTTGTGGCATCTCTTATTTTGAAAATGAAGTGTAATATCTTTATGAAAATAACTCTATGAGTTCCTATTGCTAGCTATATAAAATAACTGCTTTCAGAAGCAGCTCAGCCAGATTTAAACTTGATGGGAATAGTATAAAAGCAAAATGATTTAACAGGAGAGATTCACTGAAGTACTTAGTTCTGAGTGGCATCTAAACCTTTGTGTGTTGTAGCCTTTTCACATATTGGTTAATGTAGCCAAGAGATTGCAAAGCAGGATTGCATTTTAAAGGAATTGTTGCTATTGAGACACCTCAGTTGCCCAGATGTTTTGAGTGTTAAATTTTTATTGCTTAGCAGGATTCTCAGCTACTCTGTAACTACCTTGGAGATTGTTCTTTCTTTAGATTTGTTTTCTTCTGTGAAAATACATGGGGTTTTTTCTGATGAGTTGCAAGTGAAACTAAAACCTTGTAGCTTTGAGGAGAGTGAAATGTAGTTGGAAATCTGAAGTTTAAGGTTAAAAAGAACGCTAAAATACAGATGGCCACATTTCTGTGACTCATGTTTTGATATTATTTATTGCATAATGAATTGCTGTGCCAAGATGCCATCGACCACAAGTGGTCAATAATCGTCAGTGTTGTAAGCAAAGCCAGACGACAATACATGTAATCAAAGAAGGAAGAAATAAGGTAATTACTGTAAATTAACAAAGCTGAGGCAACTTTGCATGAAAAATGGCTGTCACCTAACTCACTGTACGTGGGAGTGTGTGTGTGTGGAGCTCTGGAGGGTATGAAAGTCCAGCTCCTTGTGAGCTGTGCCTTGCTTTGCACAGGGCTGGGTCTTGCTGCTGGTTGTGGTAGCTGAATACACCTGGACTTGGAACTCCATAAGCACTGTTGAATTGTTCGGTTAAGTACTATGGTAGACAGAATTTAAGATATCTGAAGCTACTAGTTAGATCAGTTTCCTGTGGAGATGTGAGAAATAAAGGAGACATTGTCACCTTGCTGTAACTCTAAAGCCAAAAGGATATAAACTTTCTGAAACTCAATGTGCATCCGAGTCACTTAAACACACTGCTTTCGTTAGCCTTACTTTGCACAGTGGAAAGCTGATGATGCTTTGCTCCTCACTCTTGTGAATCTCTGCCGGCCTGTAGAGCAGTGTCTGAGGAGAGGTATGGAAGCCAAAGTGCCCTTGGCCACTATAGAGCCACTCAGGCTCCTGTGCAAGGGCTCTGAAGGGTGCCTGTCTATCTTCTTCCTTGAGACTTCCTCACAGAGACCTGGAGAGGGAGTGATACCCCAGGCACTCAACCAACCAAGGAGTTTGGTCAGGCTGTGTCCTGCAAGCAGCCCAGACAAGCCAGTGCGATTTAGACTTTCATTGCTCAAGCACTTCATACCTCTTAGGGAGGATTTGTGGGTGATTTAATGCCTCCTCTAGCTCTAGTCTGCAGGTCCTTTGCTGTTGCTAATCCTTGTTTGCTGAAATAGCATAGCAGTGGAAATAGTTAAAGCTTTATGAGAGCAAAAAGACAGGCTTCCCTGTATTTCACTGTGGTGAAAAATGAAGTCTTTTGTGTAATATAAAGGATTTTGGAATTGGATATAAAACAAACATTGTTTACCAGGAGAACCATTGAAGAGTTCTGTTAGGCTGTAGGATAGGCTTCTGATCGAAGACCATGCAAGAGCTGTATTTTCTGACAGTGAGAACTGACAGATAATGCAATAGGGAGCCCTTTTTAATCAGTAAGAGTAAGCATAATTTTAAAACTGTATTAATAAATTTTATAGTCTTGGTCATATGGACTGCTTGTCAAAATGCATAGCAAAGTTAATTATAAGGAAATCACTGTCCTACAAATGATGGTTTCTGTTATTAAGTTCCTAAATCACTTTAGATTGCATCCAGGAAAATGAGACCCAAATGACATTATTATAATACATAATTTACGAAGAAAAATACATCAAAGGCTGACTTTGAGTGCTTTCAAGTGGATGTAATACAGCATAAACCAATGTATGAGTCAGTCAGTGACAATATGTATATCATAATATCAGGTTATCTTCAGTTTTGTCTGAAGTTCATTCTTTCTCTCCCATTACTCCTTCAGTCGTATCTAAGAACAGATTTTTCATTGTCATAAGTGCATCTCTTTGCATTTGTACTATCTTCTGAGATACAAATACACAAGGTGTTTTAGCAGTAGTCACTGTAAAACTGAGTTTTATAATTGTCTGTGGGTTTTTGGTAACTTCTGGAATTAATATGTTGATGTTTCTGTAATAGTGGCTCTTCTGTAGTAAACGTCATGAAATATTGATACAGGGGGAAAAAGCATGTTGTCCTGATCTTCACTAGGACAAAGAGTAAACACCTGACTTCTGGGAAGATTCAGAGGATTTTCAGACCTTCAAACACTGCCAACTGGAGTAATATTAAATTTCTCATTGTAATTTAAAAGTAAGGACACGTGTCAGTTGGTTGATTGGTAGTTTTGAAAATTATAATCCAGGGTTCCCTTCTCAAAGTGACAAGCATTTGAGAAGGTAAGCTTTGTTGAAAGGAATAGGGGCATGGTTATTAAATGCTTGCCGGTTTTTTGAAACAGAAACTTTGTCTCTGAAATGGCTTTTTGTAATTTTCTTCTCTCAACCTTAAAAGGCCTTTCTTCTTACTTCAGAATCTAATATTTTACTTTAATTTTAAAGCTCTCTGTACATTATGTTCTTTAATATACTTAGAAAAAATAACTTTATAAGAATATTCTGAGGCACTGTAGAACCTTAGGTCTGTAATGGCACTTGTAGAATGGTATATGACACCAGTAACACATTTACAGTCATATTGTTAGACCCTGTGATTGTGGTATATTGATTATACACAACTACAAAGCAGTAAGAAAGGATCAAGATATTGTGAAGTACTTTGTTTACACAGCCTTGGTGGAATACTCGTGTTGCTGAAGAGCCCTGTTCAGTCAGTTATATGGCTTTCCTATGCACGTAATTTCCATTAGGTTATGTAAGCTATTTAGGGGAAACTTGATCAGTGCTGCTGTGCTAGAGGGGGAAGAAAAACAATCCCACCCGACAGCTGGGCTGTTTATTCTTTTCTTGTCTCCTCGGAGTTGAGTAGTACGTAACTAGAGAGGCTGACATACCTTGGACCAGACATCCCTGCAAAGGGAAATCAGCAGTCATGAAATGGAGAGTTACGGAAAACCTTTATAAAGGAGAGCTTTCATCCTGACTCTTGGTAAACTGAAGCTGCCTTACAACCTAGAGTGGTGGAAATTGTCTTTTCCACGGGTAGATGATTTAAAAGTCATTTCCTGTTGTAACTTTGGATGTTTTCCTCTTTCATACAAAAGGTCTCTTCTTTTGTGGAACCTTGCAAAGGTCTGATAGCTTGAGTTATCCAGCTGAATTTTTGTCTGGACTTCTGAGCACCCTAGGGTGATATGCTAGTGTCTAATTTGAAAGGATAATAAAGGGAAGCAAGGGTAGTTACGAATGCTTTATTATTAATAGGAATAATGCCTAATGTGGAATGTCTAAATTCACTTTGTCCTAGTAAATTGTAAAATTGTAAAAGAAAAAGAATATGTAGTAAAATAGGAGAGTAAAAATAGTAGTTATAAGCTCAGAGTCTTTGAAGTTGTTTAAAATAAGTTTATTTTATAGAGCATAAAATGTATGCGTTGATACTTGTCAATGAGATGAAAACTGGAATAAAGATATTTTACAAAACGGGTAACAGCAATTATACTGCTTTAAAAAGGTTCTTGGGGAGCTGAGTTCCCAGTCAGCTGTATGTTATGTGAAGTTTTGGGAGACATCAGCACATGTGTAAGGCATCCATTGATTGCAGAAGCCTTTAGCATTTTGTAGAACTTTGCCTTGTCATTTTCAGCTTTCCCACTGAATCTTCATTTCATTGGCAGACTCATGCAAAAGGATAATGTTGCCAGGAAAAAGAAGACTGCGTGCACAGACGTAGAAGTACCTGGTGGTTTCTGGAGAGACTTGCTAACACAATTTTTCAGTTTCCCTGCTGCCTTCTGGGCTCCAAACAGGACCTGATTAGTGCTGTCAATTCCATTCTGCTGCTGCTCAGCACATCGGTAAAAGGCAACAGAAATACAAGCCATTTTCATAATGTATGCTAGATGCTTGCTTTCCTCAGAGATTCTGTGCTGCTTTTTGGGGAGACTTTCTTCACAACCAAAAAGAATGACATAAGCTTAGAAAACCTTTGGAATTTGTGTTGCAGAAGTTGGCATCTTCTGCTTTGCATCTGCTGGTGGTAAGCAGGAAGGTGGATTTCCCCTCTCCCCCTCCCAGTTTGTAAAGACAAACTTAGAGATAAGGAAATGAATTTCATTTAGTTTAATATTTTGTTTTCGTCTAACATATGCATGGTATTCCCACAATGTGATGGGATAACTGAGGCTCCTTAGTGAAACTGGAGAGATAATATTCTGATGTTAAGAGTGTTAGAATTTTGAATTAGGAAGTGCTGGAAATTTTGTTAAAGACATTATTGAGTTTGGAGGTAGATGGAGGGGATATTAGGAGCATGTAAATTTGAGAAACGAAATATCTGTTGCTAAAAACCTGGTCAGAACAAAATTACAGTAGTGAAGACAAGTAAGTGTTAATTCTACCAGGAAAATTTTTGCTTCATTTCTAATCTTTTTATAAAAAGTTCTTTGAAACTTTCTTCACACTGATGAAAACTTGCATTGACCCCAAAATAGCTATTCATTTGTGTAGATTTATTCATGCGTTTGAGTCTTTGGAGCCAAGGGATCTTAACTAGTTTTGGGTGCACTGAAATTTATAATGAACTTCAAAAGAGTCATAGAGACTATTGATTTTTAGCCATTACATTTACAGAAAACTGTAACTATGGGAATTACTATGTTTGCAAATAGGCCGAAAGGATGTTTGCGCAAATGAGTAAAAGGCAAATAAAAGGGATGGTGATGACCTGTAACTTATGAAGGTAAGGCATAAAGGAGTTCCAGGAGATCTAATTACTAGGCGAGCTGTCACGTTTTATCTTGTGATCCTCCTAATTTTCACTATTACTCTGTTAAGTAAGATCAGTTAGAGAAAGAGGTACAACAGAACTCCCTGTCAATAGGGGCCTGAGTAACAACAGGCAGTAGTTACTCAAATCATGCTTAAAATCAGAACTCATTGTAATAGTTCTATAAATGTAATAAGCTGTGTGTTATGTTGTATGGTCAGTTTGTCACATTTGCCTGTAAAATTTTCAGTTTTCACATACTTTCAAAGATGAAGGATAACAAAGTGATATTTAACATAGGTCACAGGTATCATTTGCTAGGTGGGAGGGATTTGCTGTTCTTGACTTTACTTCCCTCCTTTTTCATTTTTTCATGTACCAAACAAATCTTTTTGCTTAGTTCCTGAAAAATTGCATATTTGATTCTATGGGGCAGCAAAACTGGGAGAAGTTCTGTTTGCAATTATATTTATGATTGCCAGTAATGGAGTGTAGATATACTGCTGCTCATGTATTGATTTTGCTAGCATGTGATTAACTATTTCAATAATGAGGTCAAGAAAGTTCACTGAACAATTTTCTTGTGTATTTTTTGTCTTCTATTACTGGTAATATGTGCCTTAGAGAGAAAAATCATCTTAAGGGAGAAAAATCTATTTTCAAAGATCCCTGCAGTTTTGTTTCATGATGGAAATTTCTTAAAGAAGAGAGAAATCACTTTAAAAAATACAAAGAAACGGAAATAATATATTCCAGGAATATGTCTGGTTTGTTACAATCAGCTTCTCCATGTTGATTAAAAAAAAAGAGAAATTATTAAAGGAGTAAAAGCCGTATTTTAACTCCATCCAATAGCCCTTCCTCCAATATTGGAAAGCTGACCTGATAGTTTGGACAAGTGTGAAGGCTTATTTGTTTGGAGATTCTTGTGTCTTGGTCCTGCTGTGAGCAAAAGATGAGGTAAGTCTCAAGCAGAACTTTTGATTCAGTTTAACTCTAATGTTCCGTGTCCAAGTAGTATTGTTATGCTCAAAATCTTGTTGTCGACAAAAAGGAAACATAACTTAGATATAAAACCAAGAATTTATTGCTAGTGTAATGGAAACCTTCACAGTCTAAATGAAGAATCATTATTAGTCCACATCCATTTACTGCAGGAAAAATAGAACAAAAGAAATCGATGCTGCTTACAGAAGTATATTCCAGTAATAAATAATACAGGTAAAATTGTTATACACACTATTTCAAATCCCTTTTCCTAGTGTAATGCTTACCATTTCTTGCTCCTCTGAGTACTAAAATCAAGAGCATCAGTCAGGTGTTTGGAGGTAGGGGCGATGCACACCTTTACCCTGGAGAACCCTGGGTTTCTTTTTTCTCTCCCTCCTTTTTTTTTTTTCTTCTCTCTTTTATTTCACATGGGGCTATTTTTATGTGTTCTAGCATGCTTTTGCATGCATGTTATCTCTCTTCATTGGTCTGCAAGTCCACATTGCATCTGCATTTATAGCGTATGATACATTTTACATGTTAAATACTATTTCTTTGAGCTCGCTCTTATTCCTGAAATCTGTTTTGACCAGCTCAAGCTCTGCATTTCTTTACCTGATTATAGGTGACTTGTTTATGGCCTTGGGGCAGTATTTCTTGTTATCCTTTGCTGTACTGCTCTGCACTGCATCCTGTGTCTTACTTCTTCAAGGCCTCTGCTGTCATACCAGGCCTGTATTTTTGTTTACTACGTCATGGTGTTAGCTGTAAATATTTAATTCTACACAGAATAACTACTTACTACTGCTCTCTCTATAAAACTACAGTGGTGCCTTAGTCAGAGCAACCTAGTCAGAAAAAAAAAAAAAAAAAGTGGGATTTTTTTTGCATGTAAGCAAGCCAGAACGTAGCTGCAGGCAGACCTGAAGGCCTC
>WHYT01017232.1:153257-181214 GCA_009806455.1 Tetrax tetrax | reverse complement strand
GTTTTTTTTTTTTTTTTTTTTTTTTTTGTTTAATTGAGTTATCTATGCAGAAAACAAATAATTAGATTAGATGGAATAAGAGCGCTTCCTGTTTACTTCAGTCAACTTCAGGTCATAACCACCAATATTACCAGTGTTGGTCAAGAAAAGCAAGTGTTCCCTCTTCTGTAGTTTTATTGACTGGTTAGGAAATTTGACTATTGTAAGAGTTGCACTACAGTCAAATTTGAACATTAATTTTTAAAAGTATTTTGCTCACATACCTACACTTTAATGAATTTCCGAAAGTAGTAATTGATCTTACAGGTTGACATGCAATATAGTATTTTTATTATAAAATAAGGTGTCTTATAATGACAATTTTTTTTTCTTTATTTTGACATTTAACAGATGTAGTATTCTTAAAAACAATAATTGATGTGATACATGTCACAGAAAGCATGCAATAGAGAAAGAAAGCATTAAATAAAATGACACAATTTATTAAAACTCAGGAAACCACCAATTGCATTTCTCATGAGTGCCATAACACATCTCTGATTTACAGTTTGGAAAGAGTGCAGGAGCTATAGCACCAAGTCAAGCAGTCAGAATTCATGGAAGTTGTAACTGGTAAAATATTTCTGTTTTCATATTATGGTGATCATGTTTCCTTGCCAAAGTAAAATAAGATAGGATTGTAAGCTCACTTCACTGTGTATGCAGAACATTTACTTTCAAACGTTTCCTGAGATGTAAAACTGTACTAAATGTTTTTGAAAGGGAGTCAATGTAGTGTCAGCCTTACAAAATTATTGTTCCCTCTTTTTCTCTGTTTCAAGTACGCTTGGATAGTTGGCCAGTCTCAAAAGAAATCAAAGCATGACTATTATTTCTCGTTAACGATCTCATTAACCAAGCACTTTGTTTAGGAAAATACCTCTTACCAAACTGCATTTGTAAATACAGGATGTGATCTTCTGTGTTTGTGCCAACAATATTTTTTGTTTGTTTGTTTTCTTAAAATTATGCTGCTTTTCACTTCAAAAACTAAATCATTGTCTATGGAAGATGTACTGATTTCTAGCCATGTGTTCAAGATGATAAACCTCTTACAAAACTGTTGCAGGGACTGAACAGCCCATCTATTACCAGGTATCTCTTCTATCCCACTGTATTGTATTCGGTTATGTACTGACCAGCACTTAATTCTGCTTTTGCCCAGCAATTAAGCTTCATATTGCCACCAGTTTGTAGCTCAAATTTGGGGATATTGGTGTTCGTTTTAAATCTGTTAAGTCCTCATCTTAGAACCACTTCCTACCATGAATATTTCATTTTGTCCCTCTTCATTGCATTCAGCCCAGCTGCATCCTTTGTTAATGAAATGAATTCAGAGGTGCTTTGGATCCTGTGAAAGATCTTAATGATTGTGGTCTGGAAAGATGGTGCACAATTCCAGCATCTAAGGGTGCGGTCAACCAAATGCTGATTTTTGGAGTTTGCAGTATACTGTATATAAAAACAGATCATTTTTGATCATCAGTTGGATTAGACTGAGACTAGAGTGCCCAATTTTCTTTGTCTTTTGCTGAGTGTTCTTCTGACATGTCACCATAAAATAGTTAAGAGAAAACCACAGATTCACTTCAGTGGAAGCTTATTGCTTTCTGGTAGTAACAGAAGCGTGGCACAGTCAACGGGGAGGCAGGAAAAAACTAGGAAATCTCTGATTTCTCTAAGCAGTCTTGAGGCACCTTGTTTAATATACTGATTTTCTAAGTTCCCTTTTGCTTGGAATGCTTTAGCTGTTAGATATTCACCTAAATGTATTCTACTCAAACTTTCATTGGTTAGCTCATTGTTAACCAAAACATACTCTTAATAATCCCAGTGGTCTACCTTACAAAAAAGCGCATGCTCGTTTTTCATTTTTAACTGAAAAGGTTAGTGTAACATTTTTTGGGCAATAGGTTCAGTATGTCAACAGCCTTGGAATGCAACTTGTTTTTTAGGCTTAGTTTTTTTTTGTTCTTTCCAAAACTTAAAACACCTCAGTGGGGACGGCAATGCGTCTTATTTATTCAGGGATGTGTAATAAACAGAAGCCCAGAGGATGGACACTATGGAAGTTTAAAGCTAATGTTTCATTTTAGAATATTTTTTCACTGTTACCTCATATTTAATTGCTTTATATTTTTGAATGGTGTTAAGTATAAACTGGTTTTATAAGTACTATCTCTTGTTTAGAATCAGAGAATCGGAGAATAGTTAGGTTTGGAAGGGACCTTTAAAGGCCATTTAATAGAACAGTTAAAATACTGTGCTGTCTTGGAAGTATTTTATTAAGCATTCAGATGAGCTTTATTGTTTTAGCTAAAAGAGGTGCGTATAGCTTCTACTGAGCTCATGTCAGTTCCAGAGTAATTTCTAATTGATTTAAACTCTGACAATTTAAAATTATATATTAGAAAATATGTTGATCTTTGATAGCAGACTTAAAAAATACACTTAAAATACACAAAAAGTATGAAAGGTTCTGCAGCTGTTGGAGACACTTTTGTAGGAATGTGTTGATATCTACTTACAGTAATCTGCTGAGATTATTCAGGTATTGAAATTATAGTTTCAAATCATTAGATATTTATCTGGAAAGCATTGGGAGGTGGGAAGGAGAACACTCCTATAAGCCTGAGGGTTTTATAGCGTTTGCAGTCCATTAGTTAGAAGATGCGTTTCTCATTTTTTTTTGTCTAGTAGTGAAAGATGTATATCCTCCGGTTAATTATTTGTACTTACGATTTTAAAGGCATATAGTGTGTTCACTTGAGAGAGAGTATTACTTTATAGATATATATAAAAAATAAAATTGTAAAGCTATACAGAAACTTCAGTATGCGTATGATGAGGCACAACTAAGATGCACATTTGTTAGTTGGAGTGGGGGAGTTCAGTAGAAGGCTCTTCATTGTGTGATGGTATACTATCAGACCCCTCAAAAACTATGTAATTTGCATCTTGAAGAGTAAGCTGTAAGACCAAAGTGAGCTGAGAGGGGATTTTTTTGTTGTTGTTGTCTTTCTGCTAGAACAGTTACAAGGAGCTGCAAAGCACAGGTCCTATCTCTGTGTTGCGGCTGTCAGCATTACTGCAAATCTGATAACTAATAAGAAAACAAACTTTAGAAATAGTCTTAAAACACACAGAAAACTTCAAAATCTGAAGGAAGAAAAATGACAGTCGTCTTCTGCAATGGTGGTAGTTACTATATCAGAGAGAGAACAAAAGAACAATTTGTCCAAATGCAGAAGTTGTTTAGGGACAGATATAGACAGTCATCACTTTTTCTGTAAGATAGCACAGCTATGTACTGCATTTAGAGTTTTAAAATACATTAAAAACGTGATATCTGAGGAGAAAAAAATCCTGTATTTTGAAGAGCAGTTAGAGCTGGAGTAATTCCTGTTTGTGCTTTTGGAAATTCTTTTTCAAAGAGCAAGTATAAAAAGTACAAAGAGTTATTTTGGAAGTAATTATGTAAAAATGTGAAGGCATGTATTTTTCCTCGTTGGCTTTATTTTCTTTCCAGTTATAGTTGTAGTGGGTGAGATTTTTTGGTGGTTTATGTGATGTTTTGTGGTGTGGTGTTTTTTTTTTCTTTTTCCTTTTTTTCAACTTACTGTTTGTCTTTTGTAGTACTGCAGTTTTGAAAAAGCTCTAATGTAGTAGTAAATTTTGTGTTTTGAGAGCCGGGGGATTTGTCCTTCTTGTGAGTCTCCATCAACGGCTGAGTTCCACAGGCTTCGAGGGACTGGCCCACTTAGCTCTACCCATGGGCTCCCATGTGTTTCACTTTTTTGATACTTTCAGATTTTCCAAGAAGTTTGCCAAAACCAAGTTATTTTATCAGAAAAAATTGTGGGTGTGGTGTTTTTTTTGTTGTGGTTTTTTTTGTTTGTTTTGTTTTTGTTTTTGTTTTTTTTTTTTCTCTTTTGTTAACACAAACTAATTTAGAGATACTGGAGATGAGAGTTAGCACTTGGTGATCTAAAAGCGATGCAGTAGCCTGGACAAAGTTAATGTTGTGCAGTAGAAATCCAGTACTGCATGTTGGGTGAAAACTCCTTTGAATTTGCAGTAATGCTCTGTATAAGTAGTTGTGGGGCACCTTCCCACTGGAGCTTAAGCAGAAACACATGTACAAAGAAGAGCGGGAAAATAAAACCCGTGGAAATTAAAATCTCCTACAATGTGGTTATAACTATCCTCTTGCCTTCAGCTCTAGAAGCATCTGGAAAATTCTTATTTGGCCAATATGATTCTGGTGTGATTCATCACCAGAAATCTTTTTGTCCATCATGAACAAACCTAATAGTTTGTAAATTACAGTCTGGGAGGAAAGATTACTTTTGAAACATCTTTTCAAAAGTAAGTTCCATTAAAAGATCTTTTTCTTATAAAGGTAAACCTTTTTTTTTTTTCTTCTTCCTGTGTTTGGAATCAAGCCAAAATATTTCAAGATTATAGTCAGCTCAATGCATGACTTCACTGAAACTCATTTCAATTTCTTCCTATCCTTTTGCTAGGTGGATTGGGATTCCTTCCTTGGTAGTTGTGATGTGCAGGAGAAGATCTTTCGCATAGATTACTGTCAGGGCAGGGGGAACCCCATAGAGCAGGTCTTGCAGAAACAAACCTATTGGGAGGGCAGAGCATGAAGTACACATTCAGCAAGCCAACAAGTGTTTTAGCTTTTTTTCATTTTTTTCATTTTTTTTAAACTAATTTTTCTAAAATCATTTTTTCTTAAATTGATTCCAGCTCAAGCTGAAACTTAACACGTAAAATCCAGGTCTGGTAACTCGGTGTTGTTTTACTAGTACTTCAGTGCCTTTAAACTTATTTTAAAGTGTAGAAAGTTGTCTTAGAAATCTGCTGGTTTATGAAATATTTTAACTGTCGCATATACCAATAAACCAAAATACAAATTCCTAGATACAAAACACCCAACTACTTTTAGCAAACTTCTGAGGATTTCAAAAAATGCAAAGCCCCAAGAGGGCCTTGGAGCTGATTATAATTATCTGAAGTACATGGATGGGTTGTGCCTATGAGCTTTCCCAGAGAAACTCTGGTTTGGAGCCAGCTTGGCTGAGCTAGTTCCAATAGAAATTTTCCTGTTTCTGTCTGATGTGAGAGCTGGGTAAGTTATTGAAATGACCCAGTGGTAACTCTTCCCTTCTTTCATGTTTTACCTTTTATATGTGCGGGCTTGGTTCTATGCTGTGTCGGGAGACTTCCCAATATGCCTTTCATTCTACAAAACCGTGCTGCTAATGTATGTCATGCTTTTCTGGTAGTCAGGGGGAAACTTTTTCATTTTAAATATCTATTAAAGTGTTACACAGTCAAATGTTAGGACTTCAGAAAGTGAGCCAGTATCTGGATTAGGCAGCAGAAATACAACAGAAAGTCCAGTCATTTAGTCCAACTGCCTGACCGCTTCTGGGCTGACCCAAAGGTGAAGTGTGTTATTAAGGGCATTGTCCGAATGCTTCTTAAATATTGACAGGCCTGGGGCATTGGCTGCCTCTCTAGGAAGCATGTTCCAGTGTCTGGCCACCATCTCGGTAAATAAATGCTTCCTAATGTCCAGTGTAAACCTGCCCTGGCGCAGCTTTGACCGATTCTCACGTCTGCTGCCCACTAGATACCAGGGAGAATAGCTCTCCTCTCCTCTCCACTTCCCCTCTTCAGGAAGCTGCACTGAGGTTGCCCCTCAGTCTCCTTTTCTCCAAACTCACCAAAAGTCCTCAGCCACTTCTCACAGGACATTCTTTTCAGCCCTTTCACCAGCTTTCTTGCCCTCCTCTGGATGCATTCAAGGACCTTCACATCCTTCATAAACGGTGGGACCCAGAACTACACACGGAACTCAAGGTGAGGCCACACCAACTTTGAATACAGTGGAATAATCACCTCTTTTGAGTGGCTGGTTATGTTGTGTTTGATGCACCCCAGGATGTGGTTTGCATTTTAGCGTCATTCATGTACACCCAAGGGGGAGGAAAATAGAATGTAAGATAATTTCCTGAAATAATCACCAACAGTTTTCTTGCTCTGAAACTTCTAAGTCTCTCAGCTGTGTACTGTAAAAGTCTAATATTAGTTTTCTGTCAGGACCATATTTTTAACGTTGACAGCATGCTTCTTTCAATAAGAAGCATAACCTTTGTTATACTTGCAGAGATTCATTTCTGCCCTAGCTGTCTGTGTTGTCTGCTGCTGTGCTGAGGGACTTTTTACTCTTCTTGATAAGGCAAAAGAAGTGTAATTGGCACAACCACAGATTTTACTGACGGTTTAGGATTATTTTTGGATCCTGGACTGGCTCGATGGCAGCCATTAACACTTTCCAAGATAGTATCATTAGGCTACTAATAATGATTGTAATCCTTCATTGAACTTTACAGAACCTCTCTTAAGATATCATGGGAAATCACATATAAATTCTGTAGATTACAATTCTGTTGTCATTGTTGTAGTTAGCTGCATTGTTCTTTAGATATTTTAGGTAATTCCTTTGTATGAGGCATGTATTCTAACACAGTATTTCTTATGTATCTTTACATTTATATATGTAATGGATCGATGGATCGCCCAGTGGCACAAACCAGAGAGCTTGACAGGAGTCTGGTCAAGAATGGTTATTGCCAGTTGAGCTTGAATTTAGCACAGGCATAAAGAAATGTACTTGGCAGAGTGATTAATTACATCTGATAAGAATCAATAATCCTCAGTAAGTTTCTCTATACATCCTCTTTGAAATGATGGATCTACAGGATCCACAATATTTTATAGTTGTCATTAGTATTATGTGTGGAAATGGAAAAGGGTATGCGTGTGTGAATGTGGTGTGAGGAACTTAAAGAAGCAATGTGATTGTATAACTAAGAATTACTTAATCATGCTGGTGAAAGTTAATTGCATCATTCTCTGCAGAATGAAGGTCTATATTCCCAAAAGACATTCTTTAAGTATAAACTCAGAATAGCAAGAAAATAACAGCAGTAGCATAATCGTCTGTATTTTTGCTCTTTTTTTTAAATAGCGTGGTCAATTAAACATATAATTGATTTTTTTTTTTTTTTTTGACAACTGGTGAAAACAGAGGTAGGTATCTCTAATCATAGCTAGCTAGTTTCAAATCTTGGCATCCATAATTCAGAATTACTGTTACACTGATGCTATTGTTTCAGTTTAAGTGGAATTTGAGGAGAGAGCGGAAGTGGAGCAGAATTCCTGTGACCGTGACAGAGTTTAAGATGGATGTATCTTTATCTTTGTTCATCTGAGTTTCAAAGGTAGAAATATTGTTTCAGTATTCTAGGAAGGAGACATAAATTAATAATATAGTTTTAATAATTATTCTTTTTTTCATTTTCTTAAAAAAAAAAAAAAATTGGATATTTGCACCATCAGTTTGAGCCTTGCTATATGAATGATGAATCCTCTGAAATAAACTTACTCTGTATATTTTTAAACTAGGTCTCTATTTTCAGACCTGCTGTTGTAACTTTGTTTTGGCATCTTATTTTAACCCAATGTTCCCTAATGGAGCATGCTGGAGAGATATTTAATGCCTCAGAAATGGGATTTAAATTTTTGTGCAGTCACAGGCAGAACACTAATGTGCCAGGGAACATATTAAGAATCTTTTGTTAGAATTCAGCCTCAAAACTGGAAAAAGATGCATGATGGGTTTCTTCGACTCTGTCTGAACTCTTCCATCTCCCTGCATGCAGCATCATCAGCCTGCTAGAGATCACTTGTTCTGAAGAGCGAAAACATTCTTCTGAAGAGTGAATTTTCTGTGAAGAGCTTTTAGACACTGGTAGCCTGGCAGTATTGTCTTTCTCCTACATTATTGTAAGAAACTTTTTTTTCTTTAAATCGAAAGTCAAATTGAACCTCCAGTCACTCTTCCTTATGGTGGTTGTTAGACGAGAATGGTCTAAACTGATCTAACAGCTTGTGGCAACTAAAAGATGCATTTTCACTCCTTCCACACCTCTCCCTGTGTGTGGCCCCAGTTCTGTTTGTGTGGCCCCTGAAGGAATTGCTTCAGCTCACTACGCGTGCAGGAAACTGACACAGTAGAAAGTGTGAGTAGTTTTCTGTTGTCTTGCTGAGTTGAAACTGTGTATGGTGCAGTCAAGTAAGAGGCTATAGGGGTGGGTGTGGAGGGAGACAGGACTGCAAAGCCAGGTGTGGAGCAAGTTGGAGAGAGACAAGCAGTAATACAGACACTTTGGAGTGCCGTGAGCTCTTAAGATTAGCTTAGCTGTTGTGCTAAGTGTCCTCAAAGTGAGTAGAAGTATCACTGTCTTTGGCAAGTGAACTTGTCATGGACAATATATATATATATTTTTTTTTTTTTGTCAGAGGAACATTGCTAAGCAACTGGTAGCATGGTAGCAGTTAGAAAGATTTATGTGACATAAGCTTTATTATTTACGTGAAAGTTTTGTATTTTCCAGCCGGCCTCTCCTACCCCGAAATCCTCTGTGTTATTTGTTCCTGCTTTCGTAGTTGAGGTTGCGTAGCACTTAGGTCTCTTTCAATGGTGTTCTACAAAAGCCTTGTGCTGTATAAAATGCTTCCTGTTCTTTCCAAGTTGATAGGGCTACGATGTATGCTCTGGCATTAGTGTTCTTGTAAGCAGATTAACACTATTTTGGAAGATACAATTGTCCTTATTAATAAAATGGAGTTTTAAGATAGAAATTGGAACTTTCATTTTGCAAGAGTGTGTTTCTCCTATTATTTCTGTCACTTCTGTCATCTAAATGAGTGGTCTGCCGGATAAATGAGACAGCTGATTCTTTACAGATCTCATCTGGTGATTTAAGCTATTACACAGCTGGCAATATGTTCTTAGAGTGTAATATTCATGATTTATGGAGATCTTTGGAAAGAATTAAATGATGACATAAGGTGCAGGGAATTATACAATATGGATTCTGAAATTTGTCTTTTAAAATTCATCTGCATGTTTAGTGCTTGATGTTCTTGCCTATCATAAAATGGATTATGAATATATGTGGCTACAGAATGATGGGCTAGGATTTGTTCTCATTCCCTTAACTTCACTGAAGTCGCTTCTGATCTACAATGGTGACACTGCAATGCAAGTCAGGTGCTGTTATGCTACTCCTGGAATCTTTTCTCATTAGATGTAGTCTGCTTGTTACATGGCATTTCAGATTCCTGCACAGGCAAGAATTCTGTCTAAATAGAAAGACAATTTAGAAGGCTTACTGGATATTTGTTTCTCCCTCTGACAATGATGATTCATTCATCCTTTTTTCAATATATGTTTGTTACATAAATTTTGGAGTTTTCCTTCCTTTTCATTTGGTAAGGTAGTAATTGAAATCCCAGGAGTGCCAAAAGCTCTGAAGTATTGATGACTTTTTACTCCTTTTGACCAAGATTTTCCTTTAGAGTATTTTAATATTTTTTATGTATTTTAGATTTATTTTTTCAGCATTTTTTTTTTGTTTTGGTATTATCTTCCCTTTTTACTAACTTAGATATATTTTTACTTTCACACTGCAGAATTTCAACTATCTTAAACATGGTTTTTTATAGTACTGTTCTCCCCTAGTTCCCTGATGCTTAATCATGTTGAATTAGTCCTAGAGGATAGAATAATATTAAATATTAGGGGAAAGAAAAGCTTTCCCTCATCCTGTATTTTAATCCTCTCCAGCTTTCAAAGTGTGTTTGTCTCTGAGATGCAGGAGAGGATGCCTAGAGGATGGGTAGGTTAATGACCTCATAGGCTTTCAGAAGTCAATATGCAAACGATATTAACTCCATGTTGTGAGCCTGCACTTCAGCCTCAGTCAGTTAAACTTCAAAGCAATTGTGAGAGAAGCAAACCAAAGAAAGAAGATGGATCTTGAGTAGATTTGTATGAAAGTGTCAATTTTGAATAAATATATGAATGATACCAGGTTTTATGGTGCTCATTTTCAAAAGGTTACCTGCAAAGCTTTCCTGTTATTTCAAGACGGCAGCTTGTTGAAGCTAAGAACGCTGTGCTAAATCTACCTCACCTAATAGGCTTGGATGGGAAGGCTGCGAAAAAAAGAGTGATGGTATACTTGCATTTCCTTCACTCTGTTCTTCTGAACTTTCAGATAGATTCAGCTAAATCTCCAGAGAGAAATGAATGGGAAAAATAATTGTACTAAAAAGCAGAATTTGAATAATCGGGAAAAAAAAATTAAAAAGTTTATTATTTGGGCTGTTACTTCATGAAGAAAACAGAACCAGAAACTAATTTGGTTTTGGTGCAAGTGTAGCAAGCATGCAAAGCAAAACTGCAGAATAGGAAATATGTTTTGTACTTGAAGATAAATATGATGTAGTTGGAGTAAATGAGGTGTGGCTAAATAAAGAAGCTGAGTAGAGTATTGAAACACCAAGATAAAGTATTGAGAAAATAAGATTTCAGAGAATAGGTGGCAAAATAGCATCTGCCCAAGGTCTCATACTGCTGTGAAGCCGAAAATTGATTCTGCAGATACTCTGTGGCTTCTCTGATGTGTCTTCAGCAGCACAGGAGGGCAATGTGTTAAGCTAAACTGCAACTTTAATTACATTATAGGAGTGGCGGGAGGTCAATAATATTTGTAATATGAGCATTTGTGACAGATCAATTGTATAATGAAAGCGATTATAACATCATTAGAAGTCTGATAACTCAGTAACTTTGTCATAATTACTTCTCAGTTACAGGGAATAATTTACCACAGGAGGTGCTGGAATATTAGATCTGAACACTAATAGCTGTAGTCATATCTGAGGAATATGTGCCATTTGATATCAAGTTTGAATCCCATCATTCATTTGAACCTTGTAGATTTTTGACAGGCAAGAGCTGGATTTGCAAAGGAAGGTACACATGTGTATCTGTCTTTGGGTTGCTAAATAACTTGAGAAGTGCGACTTTAATATGCCCTTAAATAGAAAGATGACGAGGGTTGTTTGGTTGGGGCTGCCCTGTGTGTCAGATCAGCACGCTCACTACGCCCCAGGCACAGGGCGGGGGGGCTGTCAGGAAGTGATTGAGGTTCTGAGGATGAGAGAATCCACTTTTTGATAGCAGTTATCCAGCACAAGATTGTACCACATTTCACTTCTGGAAATTGACTTATATCCTGATTAACTTTTGAGATACTACCCTCTGCCCTCATACCTATTTATCTATTTAGCCTATATAGGTGATTAATTCTTGGGAACAGTGCTTGTGAAGCAAACAGTAGGTTGTGCTCTAAGGCTAATACGATAATATGATTTATTATTTATGAAACTGTTCTGTTTGAAGAAAGGACAATCATTACCTTTCAGAAAAGTTCTTATGCTAGACTATTGACTATCATAAGCAAAAATTAATTCTTAGTTGTACAAATCTAGTACTTTCTTTGCTAGCAAGTGTTTTCTGTCCTGTGTATCATGACGTGACTGGAATTTAACAAAATGGATGTGATGCTGAAAACGAAGCATGCAAAGAACAGTTTGCCTGCATTGCTTCTGAATCTGATGAGGAAATCAGTGTACAGTCATATGGCTTCTTATTTGGTCTAATCATTCCTCTGGCAGCTGCTCTCAGAGTTGCACATAGGTTGTGTTTTTGCTTGTACCTGTTCGTCAGTTTTGTAAATGGTTGTACTGGAGAGACTAAAAATGCTGATGGTGGCTCTCTTCAAACTAGATATCGTAAAGACAAGGATGATATTAAGTGAGAAGAATACAACAGGTTTTACAGTGATATCTTGAGAATTAAGGAACAGAAAACTTTAACTTATGATGGGCTTCTAGTTATCTTCAACTGATTTTTACGTTGTTTGGGGTTTTTTTTGGTGGTTTTTTTTTTTTTTTTTTTTTTTTGTGAATACAATTTCCCAGTCTTCAGGAACATCCTTGTTGAAGAGAAGGAATTGCTGCCTGTTACTGATACCAGCAAATTCATTGGAGTGTCACGACACAAGGGTGTTTCATTTTATTCCTCACTAAGGTGAGGAGTTCGGATCCATAAAAAAATGAATCAAATCTCCATGGCAACATGTTAATCCTTTTGTGTAAACAGAACACTTTCCCCTTGCATATTTGTTACCCTAAGGAAGAACACCCTTTTCTATATACATGTATGTGCATTTATGTGAGCCACACGCACGTGTAGTAACCATTTAAACTTAAGTGTGTTGGGGAACTGAACTGAAGTTGATCTTCTGTAAGAAGACAAAATACAGCAAACAAGCAAGACTTCAACATGTCAGAGCTCCCACTGCTGTCCTGTGATGCAATAATTCAGAGAGAATTCTTCTCCTTGTGTTCTGTGTGCCAAAATGTTTGCCTGTGTTTACATTTAGTGTTGTTAAAGTGCTTGTTGCACTGGATTCCTTTGGTATTTGTACTTGTGCATCCATGACACACCCTGCTTCTTGCTTATAATTTTCTCACTCTCATCTTTAGATGTTACAAGGTTTTTGGTTCCCCCCCCCCAAGTGGTTAATTGTAAAAAATAAGTTATTAAAAGCCTGTAGAGCCTGTAGGAACCCATTAAAAACTTTTCCCCTGATGAGGATTTTCTGCTTAGACTTTCAACTGAGATTTGTCAGTTAATCAGCTTTTCATTTGATTAACACATGACATATATTGACTTTGTTTGATTCGAGGTTCTCAGTCAACATTTCGGGAAGTATCAGGTCTAATTTAGCCACATAAATTTCTAACTGCATCAAGCAATTTTCTTTTTAATACAAACTTTTAATCTCATCAACTTAGTTGAGATGCATTTTCCATAAACATATCTTGGTTGGCATTAATTATATTACCATCCTTTAATTCTTTGTTTATGAAGATATAACTAGATTGTAGTTTATTACACAAACTATTTCATAAATTGGAGAAATATTAAAAAGGTTGTGGCTTCTAGAAATAAATCACTTTGAGTCTGTTTTCAAAGTCATTCAGATTTGGGATGTGGGGTTTTTTAACATCATCTGTCACCGAATCAAATGTCCTAATGTTAAAGGGTACTGGTGGTGCACTTGGAATAGAGTACTTAATTTTAAATGGAATTGGAATTGGTGATAGACATGAATGTGACTTTTTGAATGCACTTACTAAACAGTGTAAAATCAGTAAATATTTTTGTATTTTTTACAGGTGGTGGTGAAATGTTCACAGGAGTTGCTGGCCACTGTCCAAGCTTCTGGCACCTGAGCTGAGGTAGGAGGCTTGTCTTTCCCTCTGTTTTGTTACTCTAGATGTTAAATGTTTGTTTAGGCAAAAATTAATGTGTGATTTTTGTTTACTTGCCCTAAAACAAGTAAGAATTTTTTTTTCTGTATGTCTCTCTGGTGTAACAACATAACTTCTAATGTTAATCAGTGTGTTAATACTGTAGTGAGTTTTTATGACTGTAAGCACTGTTTGTATCAAAAAGTAATTACAGAATCATAGAGAAAAGTAATTGACTATGTAAAGCAGTAGGCAGGTTTTGAAGATACTTAAGCAAACAGCAATCTTGAGTCTTTTTGGCTAGCATAAATGACATTAGTGGAAAGACAGTCCATCTACTTTTTAACATGCTTTCAGGAAACACTGCATTTTGGAGGCTCCTAGGTCTGTTTCACATTAGATCCATGTCATGTTAGTTTCCTGCTAAAATTTTTAGGGAACATAAAGATTCAATGTCACTGTGCATTTTTGTGTTGATTAAAACAGAAGGCAAATACCATTCCTTTTAGGTACACGATTAGTACTTTGCCAGAAAAGTGATGTGAAGCATCTCACTTCCAGTAGGAAATAGTATATGCTCATATTTAAATAGTCCTTCCTGTATGTGATGGTTGTTTCTCTTCGCTGCTATGTGTTGCAAAGTAGTTAACGTGCCAGAAGTGCTGTTCTATAACTTTGACCACTCCGTCTGATGTCCAGTACTAGTAGGGGACATTGTGAGATCTCTCCCCCTCCTGCTGGAGAGAATCTGTTTCTCGTAGGCTGCTTTTGTTAACCTTCACTGAAAACTAAGGAACAGCTCATGGTAAAGGGCTGCTGTACATCCTACTGTGCATCTTGTTGTCGCGCAGTGCTGAAAACGGTGAGGCGACAAGTTGCAGTACGCCACATAACATGTGGTTTTTACCACATGTAAAAGATTTTTGCACAACTTTTCTCTGCCAGGAGTTTGGAAGTCACACATAGTACCTATTCTTTTTATCTAATTTCTGATGTGTTTCTTATTTTATAACATTAATGTCAGGCACGTGAGATTCTGTAAGCTTAAACTGGCATTAGTAGTTCAATTATACATAGTATTAGACAGCTCAATATTTCTCTTAGTATAGTAATATGGTTCTATGTGTTGATTTTATTGCCAGTCCATCTTTCAGCCTGTCTTTTTAATGACTACAGACTAATTTACTGTCTGCTTGCACTGCTCTTGGATTTCAAAAGACAACGCAACAGGGAACAGTACTGTGAAAATAAAGTATATATGTTTTGAATTAGATAAAAACGGTAGAAAATGTTAGGCTTTTAGATTAAGGATAAGTAATTAAGGCTGCATGGTGTTTTGTGGCTGTGGTGGGGGGGTGGTTTCTTTGTTTTTCTTTTGTTCTGTTTTTTTTTTTTGTTCGTTTGTTTGTTTTTAATTCTAAATCCAATATGTGTGAAGAGCAATTGACTAAATTAACCACATGCTTTCCCCAACCCCATAGCAGGGCCTTCTCTGCAGTGCTTCTAATACTGAGGTGTCAATCACGTATTTGCTTGGAATGGAAGCAGCCACTACCACCTTCTGAAATGATTTTCAGAAAAGACGGCAGGAACTTTTCTACAAATAGATTTAAAAAAATCTATTACACTCTATTTCTACTTCCTATTCTAAAATATATTTCATTTAAACAAGAGTAAATAGTGGGAGTTTTCTACCTTTAAAATATTTTTCCATTCCTTTTCTGTTCAAGAGAAGTGGTATGTGAACTTGAATGAGGCCAGGGCAAGCTCTGAAATGAGGGGCCAAACATATGTGAAGTATACTATTAAGAAATACTTGATTTGGTGTATTTCAGTATCTAAAGTTAGGTCATGTAATTTATGAGTGTTAGACAAAGAGTGGTTATGTATTCTTTGCTCAGACTATCCTCTAATCAAACAATACACCATGATGTAGGCAAAGGAATACCAGTATCCTGCAGCTCTCACCAGACACTGATGGTTGGGTAAAAGGGGTCAGTTTCGGCAACTGAAAGAAATCGACTGTTGCTTGTTTGTTCGTCCTCACTGTGTAATGTACCCTTTTAATTTCCTTAGTAGTTATTGCATGGTCTCCATTTAATAATGGGTGATTTAAAATTACCTCGTGCTTTGCTGTGCAGTGCAAGTATTGTACCCCTCAAACTAAGAACATGTGACCAGAAGAGTACAGAATTTAGGTGTGGAGTTGAAAGATAATGACCAAAGATGATGTGATCAGTATTTCTATTAAAGGCTTAAGGCGTATTATTTACAGCTGCTATGGATGTTGTAGTATCGTTAATAGCAGGTAGCCAAAGGACTCTTTGACAACCTGATTTACAGTAATTGGGCAACGGATAATCTCCATTTTAAAAAGTCACTTTATTAACACCCTTATGGTCAATAGAAGATGTATCTAGCACTTCAGAAACCAGATTACTGAACTTTATCCAATGTCTAACTTAGTCTAGTTAATGTTAAGACAACTATTTTTAGAGCCACTCACTAGGTAGGATTTCTTTCTGGTTCTGAGTTTAGATGTAAAAGTGGTGAACAAATGCAAAATTTACTAGTAGTAGAATTCGCAGTTTCATAGTCTTTTACACTATGAAATTTTGTTACCACGTTTGCAGTAAATACTCACGGGGCAAAGGAAATGTTTCAGGTAATCTGAATGCAGAATTTATGCACATTTTAAGCTATGAATTGCAGAAATTAAATCTTTGCCATGGGCAGGCATAGAGAGATAAAATTAATTACACCAATATCAGTAAAAAAAAGAAACAATTCTAAATGCATATGGATAAAGAAACCACAGTAGCAACATTCTTGGTGGAAAAGTTTTGATCTTACTACATTTCTTAATATTTTTAGTATGGTAGCATAAGACTTCTTATCTGGTTAATGTTATCCTATATGAACAGCAGTCTTGACCTGAGAGCTGGGGAATGAATTATTTATAACTGAGGATAAGAGGCAGAGAAGAAAGTTCAGCCAAAGGTGAGAGAAAATGTGACCTATTAGGAATGGAAGGGGAGAATACAGCATGGTCTGTTCCTGGCATGCTCTGTGACCTTGGAAGAAAGCTGGAGGTAGTTACTTCTCCATTATTTCTCCTATCATTTGCCTCTTCTGGCTATTTAACCTGTAAGCATTCTGAGGTGAGGACTGGGTCTTGCTGCTGATGTACAGCACACCGAGGCCCTAATCTTAGTTGAGACTTCTGCATATGACTGCAAATCAGGGAAGAACTAGTACAGTTTGTGTGCATCTGTGGGAGTAAGTTTGGAAGACGAGAGGAGTAAAGCAGCATGGTTACAGCTTCATTCCAGAAGTACATGCGTGTGTATACCCAAGACTAACATAGGAAAATGAACGGCCATTGTACTTGCTGTAGACTGTGACATTAATGGACTTTATAAATTGTAGTATATTTCATTTAGAGAGTCATTCTGGCAATCTGACAAACCACCATCTAGCTCTAAAGATAAGTTTGATCCTCATCCTGAGCAGTAGATTTCTTGATGACTTCAAGAAGACTGGAGCTGCAAATGTGTTGAACTAGAGGAATTTAAGGAATTGAACTACAGAGAGGCAGGGCAGGGCAATGAGAGGTTACTGTTTTCAAGCTGCTACAGTACCAGCCTGAACTCCTTCTACAGTATTTTCTTTACATTGCTTGGTGCCAGCTATGCCAGAGGATAGACTGAGTATTAGCTGTCCGTCCATACAGCTAGTACTGTTTTCAACGTTTGGAAAATATAACTGAGGAAGTGAAAAGAGCAAGTAGAGAAGGGGCAGTTTATATCATTTCTATAATGAGATGCAACTGACTTTAAATTGCATTTGATTAAGGGTGTTTATTCAAATTAATCTTTATACTTTAAAAAAAAATGTGGGAGGAAAGAGTAATTAGAACCTGTTGGATATCTCATCTATTGTCAAAGACATTATTTGAGCTTTATTTATGGTCTTTTTACAGATGGAATGTAGGCTGAAAGTGATTTTTATAGAGTTAGCCTGTGTCAAATCTCTTGTACTTATAGCAAGAACTTTCAGTTATGATGTGAGGATGCGATAGGGCGTGTTCCTGTGTTGAGCCACCAGTTATAGCTGAGTGCTGTTTCCAAATCATTCTTCTCATCCCCGTCTGAAAATGTGTACGAATCTGTTTTTAAAGCATGTTAGTGTAAAGGGAACTTGACTCTCTTCCTTTCAAAACTATTTGCTACATTGGCGTGTGGGAAGTGGGGCAATTTGATTTCAACATGGATTTGGAAATCCCTATCATTGTTACGGTCTGCAGACAACAATTGTTTAGGAGAGAGGTGTGTTTTCATGTCAAATGGAAGGTGGATGTACTGGCATTAGAGACTGTTTTGAATGAAAAAATTGCCAGTAAGACACAAGAATTCTGTTAAGTGTCTGTTATTCCTTCAGGCTTATCAGCCTTCACTGTAGTTTCTCATATTAAATTTGTGGCATCTGTCCCAGAATCTAAACTGAACTAATACTGAATGAAAACACAAAAGCCCTCATAATGCTTACTCCATTTTGGCTTGAGAAATTAATTTTTTCTGGATGAATATTGTTAAACTACTTTTGGAAACTTTTTATAAAAAACAATTAAAGTTATGTCACTCAGGTTGTCATTCATGTTGCCCAGGAAGAACTGTTTTAATTATTCTGACAAAGGAATTTGTGTTCTGTCTGTTGGACTTGACTGGAATGTAAAGATTAGGAATTTGCACGTAGTGGGAAACAGGACTTTTAAACTCATTTATCTGTGTATACATGAGGAAAATGAAACCATGATGGGGATCTGGCTCCATTCCGCTTAGCGTATGTTAATATATTTTTCTCAGTGTAATCTTTTACCTTGTCTAAATAAACTTTTAAGTGCGTATTTCTCTCAAGGTGCTCATAGAAGTTTACGTTAATCTGCAGCGTGCAGCAATTCCCAGAAAAATAATACCAGGAGAAGTCACTATGAATTGTGTTATAAAAGCTAGAATCACTTACTTCCCTTTACAATTGAAAACATTACACAAGACTCTCCAGGGTAGAAATAACATCTCCAGCTGGCCTGATTTGTGTTACTAAAATTAGCCAGACCAAAAAAGTATTACCTTTTATAATTTAAAATCAAGTATGTACCTTATTATCTGAGTAGGAGGGATGCATTTCACTGTAGTTCTTGTGGCAATGGCCATCAGGAGGAAAAGAAGAATAAGAAAAAAGAAACCCCCCACCTAATCTCAGAACATCCGGGATCATAAACATTTGGTAATAAACACTGGAGTTCAGTGAAAATCCACTTGAAATGCTTCAATTAAAAGCAGTTGTTACAGAGGCTGAGTGTATGATGCAGCTTCTCAAAATTAGTCTTTTATGGTTCTACCCATTTTGACATTCTGGATTCACTTTGTGGCTTCTTTGTCTCTCTGAACAGTTTTCATTGTCTCTTGCTAAAAGACATGAAAATATACATCAACCAAACGTTACGCAAATTAAGAAAGTGTTCTGCGAATCTGTCTGGATTTGTGGATTTGTGCTTGCGCAGAGGCAGTGATGCTTCACACCAATGTGTGAAGGGTGTCTTAAGTAGAGCAGTCATTGCGGGACTGTGGCTGTCATGCTGCACATCTCTATAAATACAAAGTGTGAGGAGAGGCAAACACTCTGGGGGAGTACACCCTGCAGTGCTCCTATTTCTAGGTAGGATAGTACCTCTAATGAGAGTTATATAAAATCTTGGATGCTGTAACTGGTAAAAGGGTGGAAGTCCATCAGCATTTAAGTTTCAAAAGTCTCCTTGACTTGAATAAGATTCAGAGGTAGTTCAGCTGGGTAAAAGCTGATGTAAAAGGGTCAGAAAGGAATGGATGCTGTTACATGGCAGCAGTCTGAGAAAATGGAGAGCAGGTCCTATGTGCATCATTTTTTGTGACCCTTCTGGGGTTGTCAGCAGGTGTGCCTGATGGATCAGGTAACCATGGCTTAGGCTGTTACTTCTGATAACTACTGTGCTGTTGCATCCTTTTGCTGAGGGTTGCTGGTACCCCTGCAGTGATGGGAGATCTGAGTTGCGTTCCAGCCTGAATTACCTTGGGATCCTGCGAACTCCCTTAGCTGCTTCAGCAGTAGCTCAGGCACACACGCGTGTCGTCTTCAACCAGCGCTGCTATGGGGCTGCAGTTCCTGGCAGAGCGGTGAAGCAGACAACAGTTGAAGGTTCTACGGAGGGGTGTGGTGTGGGCGGGACTCCTTTTTGTTGTTGTTGTGAGAGAGAGAGAAGGCTTCAGTTAATTTGCTGCCTTAATTGGTCTGAATTTATCAGTGGTGCAACTCCATTAACTGCAACTGACATCACAGCATCATTAAAATGATAGAAAGGTATTGATATTTCCCTAATGCAGCCAAGTTCTAAAAGTAGTCACACTAGGTTTTGTACAATGGAACTAAAAATCTGTGTATACCTTTCTGTTTTGTAAATCTATTCTCTCAAAGCAGTGACTATTTTAGCTTGCAGCGTTGGGTTTCTCTGCATATCAAACTTGATTCCTTTGTGAAAGGATGTTAATTTGTCTGTTAAGAGTTGGGGGTTTGTTTGCAGTTTATGTAGATGTGGAGGAGCAAAGGGAGAAGCATTGGAGGGACAGTATATGCTCTCAGACATAGCTTATAAACTAGTAGTGTTCTAATGGCAAACTAATAAGTGTGTGTATTTACCTGTTTGAAGTAAACAAAAATGTAAATTATGTTTTGCCCAAATTAGATTGTTTCCTGTTTACCTGTAGCTGCAATGGTTGTTCAAGGGGAGCTGTTTATGTAGAATTTCGAAAGGATTTTGGAGCTGCTACTCCTATCAGATTTTCTAAAACAAAATTCAAGTCTAACGTACTCACTACTGAGGACATGTTTTTTTTGTATGTTCTATGCTGCAAAACGTGATAACCTGGGTGGTTGTTGTATCTGAACTTCCTTACCTTTATTGGTATTATTTTACTCTTCAAGCGATACTCATTTAGCATGATTAGACTTCAGTTTTTAATGGTCTTAAGTTATACTTTTGCTAGGATTTTTTTTTTTGGTTTTAAATTCTCCTTTCTTTTAAAGATGGTCTAGGTGATCTATATGTAAACTGTGATCGGCTCTGTTAAACTCGTGTGTACCTTGGAAACGGTTGCTTCTATTTTTGATATGAAGAAGGGCTTTTATGTCTGGAATATTGCCTGGCTTTTCCTGCTTATGTGTTTACTCTTTTACAGCTGTTGTAAAATACGCTTAAGCAAAGCATTTTGGTACTGTTGCTACAGGAATCAATTTACAAATGGGTGACAGAATTAATCGTTATTTGTTCAGTGTATCTCTCTATCTTGCTGAGATGATCTGCCATCTGATAAACCTGAATTGTATGTCAGGATCCTGAATTTTGAATCCCGATTAGTTTTACTGAGACTACTGAAAAATCTTTTTTGAGTCACCCAAAAAGTATTTTGAGCCATGCTCATTTATTGAGCATCTTTTTGGTTTGGTGGTAGTTTCCTGACATCATCCTTCAGGTCTGTCTTTCCTTGTGAGTATCTGCCTGACATTGTGACTGCTTACAGCCCTGGAGCAAAGCAGACTTTGACAGAAACGTAAGAAACAAATTTGAAGTGGATATTTCCAGAGCAACGGCATGGTTGGGTGTTTTTTTTTTCTACCCCTCAGACCTTAGTGCTAGCTTAGCTGTGTAGGGTTGAACGCAGCAAAAGCGGGAGAAAAGAACAATTGGGATTTTGCCTGAGGCTAGCAGTTTTTTTAAAAAAGAGGATCTGGGGACATGCGCCATCACTTTATGTGGTGATGACAGTGAAATGAGGAGGTTAGTGAATCTCTACTAACTGCTATATGAAGATGTTTCTTCTGAGCTGTCACAGCCTCAGACAGTTCATGTCCAGAATCTGAGAGTTAGCCATAAAACTGTGCTTGACTTCTCAAATTCCACGATGGATATGATTTCTTCCCCCGCCCCTCTTCCTTTTTAAGTCAGAGATCTGGATAAGGGGAATACCTCACTCCTAATCATAGAATTGGGGGAAAACTGTCAGGGAACAAGACAGTGTTTGCATTCTGTGTTTAGCTCTAGACTAGCCACTGTAAGTTACAGTCTCTGTGCAAAAATCAATGAAGTAAACTCCTGTTTTAGGACCTCAGATGTCAAGGATGTGCCATCACTGAAATGTATATTCATTTTTGCCTCTTTCCATCTTGAGACAGTATATATTTGCAAAGCACCCACTTGCAGAAGGATACATCTGAGGTAAGACTTACTACTAGCTCTTTCTCTTCCTGGCATCTGAAAGATGGATATTCTGAAAGAGGATATTCTGTTGTGTCTGCTACTTGTTATGCCTCTATTCCTGGCTTTGCTGGAAATATACTCGGAATGCTTCCTCAGAATAGCTTGTCCCATAGTTTGAGGCTTGTTCATGTCCCAGTGGTGAATGTGGAGAGGCTTTTATTCAGCTGAGGAAGCAGAACATACCCTGAAAATGGCAAGGGCAACATACCAGCCTGTAGAAGGACCTTTAAATGCTGAGTAGGGTATTGAGGAGGGAAAATAGGAGGCTGCTGGGAGGCCTGTCATTCACAAATTCCTCTTGCAATTGAGAGAGGAAATACTGAGTAAAGACCTCTTTCCCTTTCTTCCTTCTCTTAACTACTTCAGTCCAGATAATAATAATAACGAAAAAGCAACTATTCTCATGCTCTCTTCTTCAGGTTTACTGTTGTTGTTCACATAAAAAAATTACTCAGTTCAGTATGATGTCTGCACACTTATTTCCACTGGATTTATTTGAGATTCTTTTTTCTCCTTCTCACCCCCCACCTCACTGGCAATATAGAAAATGCGTGGTAGAAAATAAGTATGCTGCTGTTCCTGCTAGTCTGTAAATGATGTGTGACAAGTGGGCATAGATGTTTAGATTTTTAATATATTTCTCTGAATACATTGCTAGTCCAGACTCTGCTTCTTGTTTTGTTTTTTTTTTTTCCTGCTTGTTACAGATTACATTTATCCTCAGAAGCTGTATTCCAACTACTCTATGAATTAATTTGGTTTTCTGCAAATATTTGGTTTAATTATGTCAACAGAATCAATGGCTAACACTGAATAAAAAATCGTGTTGTATGTATGAGAATAGAGAGCAAATGTTCCTTAAAAAAGAGAAATAACTTTGGCTTTGTTACATCATAAGGTCATAGGATAATTCAGGTTGGAAGGGACTTCAAGGGCCTTAGTCCAGCCTACTACTAAAACCAGAATGGAGTCTCCAGAACACCTCTGGGTAACCTGTTGCAGTCCCTGACTGTCAACAGAGGAGGAAGTCTGAATTGTTCCATCTAATTGCACTGTGTGATGTAATAAGTTACCTCTTTCTTGAACTTACTGCTTGTTTTTGAAAGTAGCGATGGGGATACGTAGTGGCAATACAATGTTGTATTTATTGCTGCTGCATGGGGCTGGAGGTGTTCACGGTATAAAGTGGGTCCACATACACTTTACCGTCAGTTCTTATTGTGAAGAAGTGAAAGGCTGCTGAAAGAGTTCTGGTGTTATGGTTACTATTTGTTGTCTTCCTTTGCTTCTGGAAGGATCATATAAATTTATGAGTGTTCCATATAAATGATATGAGTGAACTGATCCAGTTCAAAAGTAGCGGAGTATTTCACGTGACCAGTTTGTTCTGTGGCTGACAGTATGAGGATGCAGGGATAGAGAAGAGGAACTCTAAACTGACTTTTAATGCAGGGATAGAAGGAACTCTGAACTACAGGCTCTATAAGGAGTCTAAAGACAGACAGAAACTCTGGAAGAAGTGTACTGCACAAGATGAAACTATGGCCGAGTGCAGCTCTTGTTTTAGAATAGCTCAGAGACTGACTGCCCAGCTGTGATTGATATGCATTTTAGGAATAACTGCATCCTTTGAAAAAGGAACTGACGCTGGTGGAGTTTTCGTGACACTCTAAGCAGTTTATTCTCTGAGATTGTGGAGGAGACAGCACTAATTTTAAGTTTTGTTTGCAGATACTTACCTGTTATAATGGAACAGACTGAATTTGCAGATCAACTCCCATTTATGGTTTCTGATGAGTCTTCCAATGAGAAAGAACAACAAATAAACTGGAGGATATTACTGTGAAGCTAAATTAGTTGTCTCTGTCACTTTTCAGTATTTCTGCATGAGACATACCAAAGTTTAAATCATGGGGCTTTTGTGCTCAAAGCACAAAAAGTTACAGACTAGGTTCAGACTTCATTCTGTTACCACTGAGCTCAATTCCTGTTGAAAGAGTTGGGGGTCTTTCTGAATAGAAGTAAATCATTACTGATAAAATGATCTGAGCTATGACTTCTACAGTATGTAAAACTAGCAAGAATGCATTTCATTTTCTGCTAGGTAGTTATGTTGGGATGACATGTTGGTCTTAGAAATAATTTGCTGTGAAAATTTGCACAAAGCAATGACTGCTATAGTTGAGGATATGTGGCTCATTAAATGGAATAGAAGTTTCTTTCCCAAAGAAATGGAAAAGAGACCACAAGAAACTGACAAGGTAGAATAGAGGAGATGCTGAACAAATGCTTGAAGTACAGCCTGGATAATGGGATTATGAACTACAGGGAATACTTAATCTGAGAAAGACAAGTAGCTTGGTGCTGATTTGGTATCAGTATATGCTGCTGTGGGGTCATTTGGTGGGTGTCTGTACATTTCTATAGTAGTATAATCTCTGTTCACTTGAAATGCAAGACAAAGAATGGTGTGGAGAGAGTTTTAGTAGAGTGATAGATGCTGTAGTCCTGGTGTTGGTTTAGTTGAACAGTATAGGATTATGTCCCTGTTGCTCATAGCTTTTATTTTGTTTTTCTTATTTAGATGCCTGATACCGTAAGTCATCATAAACACTTTTCTATTTAGCTTGAAAATCAAAATTCTCCTTAGTTACTTATGTCAGCTGTGCTGTTCTCTTGTTACTTGTGTGCACTAAGAAATAGAGTACAGGAACTGCTTTTCATAGAATCATAGCATGGTTTGGATTGGAAGGGACCTTTAAAGCCCATCCAGTCCAACCCCCCTGCAAGGAGCAGGGACATCTCCAACCAGATCAGGTTGCTCAGAGCCCTGTCCAACCTGGCCTTGACTGTTTGCAGCGATGGGGCATCCACCACGTCTCTGGGCAACCTGGTCCAGTGTTCTACCACCCTCATTGTAAAAATTTTTTTCCTGATGTCTAATCTGAATCTACTTCCCTCTATTTTAAACCCCTCATCCTATCACTACAGGCCCTGCTGAAGAGTTTCTCCCCATCTTTCCTGCAGGCCCCCTTTAGGTACTGGAAGGCTGCTCTAAGGTCTCCCTGGAGCCTCCTCTTCTCCAGGCTGAACAGCCCCAGCTCTCTCAGCCTGTCCTCACAGGAGAGGTGCTCCAGCCCTCTGATCATCTTCATGGCCTCTTCTGCACTCTCTCCAACTGGTCCATGTCCTTCTTATGTTGGGGGCTCCAGAGCTGGATGCAGTACTCCAGGTGGGGTCTCACCAGAGGAGAGCCGAGGGGCAGAATCCCCTCTCTTGACCTGCTGCCCACGCTCCTCTTGATGCAGCTCAGGATGCTGTTGGCTTTTCATTGAAGTTCTTGAAGAAAGTGCAATCTTGTCATGACCTAAATTAGAATTAGCTTCTGAAAAAGCCATGTACTGTGGGTATGAAATCAGTGCAACACGTGAATTTGTCCATGACTGATTGCTCAGTCTAATTTACTATGACCGTTTTTAGTTTAGACTAATAACTGCATCGGATAGTGAGAACAATGTATTAGTTGGGCATTTAGAAGTCAGTCTTGTGTTACACTAGCTTAATAATGTAAATTTGACAAATTAAACGTAATAGTTATTAAAAATGGATTATTCCTTATGCCCTGTTGTATTAAATGTGTCACTATTTGTGCTTTAGCTGGCCATACCAAAACTAGGGACTTGCAAACAGGATGAGCAAGTTTACTGTGTAATTTATATGGGATTATACTTCTGATCATATTCATATAGTTATAAAAATGAATCTGATGGCTTTGGGAGATAGTGGGAGACGGAATTTGCTGTGACGTGACTGAGGGGACACTGTCTGTCAGCATGCCATGGTAGAGTGTGTTGGGCTCCTGCAGGCTGCTGTGGTAAGGGCAGATCCACAGCTCAGTGTTTTACTGAGAAGTGCACATTTTTCAGCTACTGGCGGTGCTTCAGCTCTCCTCTGCTTTGGGACCTAATGTGCAAGACTAACATCTCCATCCCATATATCGTGTTATGGAACTGAAGGAAAGCTGCCTTGGGGAATGGATGAGTTAGTGCTGAGGCACAGTGGGAGATGCAGGCTAATGATGCTATTCCACTGTGTCTCCCACTTTAATCTGCATCTGATTCTGTTTGGTCACACCAGTGTGGGACTAGCTGAATAATTGGAAGCTTCCGCTTTACAAATGAGATGCATCTTCCCTGATGCTTTAAGCCATCCGGAATCATAGCGTGACACAAAACCAAAAGAAACACTGAAGCATACTGAGCCCACTCTGAATCTAGAGCAGCTGTGGGACAGCCATCCCTGCATGAAACAAACAATGTGGTTTCACAGAGAAGAGTCTAGAATGGGATGTGCAGATGCAGCAGAGGAGTTATACTGCAAAGAATTGAATACAGATGAGCCAATATCCTGACTATCATGTGACCATGTCACATGAAGCTTTTAATCAGACAGAGCTAAATCAAGATGCTCAAGTCACTTACAGAGCATGTTTTGTTCTGAGGAGCAATAGTCTCACTTCTGACTGCAGAGAGTGATATAAATTACTGTAACCCAGAACATTATTTGTGTGAATATTTACCAGGTTGTAAAAGACTTAAAGAAAACTGTACCACAGGAAAACTCAAGGGTGTGTTTTGTTTGTTTGTTTGTTTGTTTTTTTTCCCTTTTATCCAGGAAAACAACAGAGCAGAATCTCAAATTCAATCCTCTTCACCTTTGCCCCTCTTCCTTGTTCACGAAGTTAAATAATCTCTTCAGAGTAGATCTTAATGCTAGTGTTACAGAGGCAAGTTGATAATAGACCTCATGATACTTTTTTGGTTCAGTTTGCAGTATTATAATGCTTTAATCTCTTGGTTCTTTTTTTTCAAGTGGCTGTAGCATTGTGTACATGAGTAGGTTTGGGAATGTGCCATGCACTTTTGTCATGTGCATGTTGAGCTGTAACCCTTATATCATTGCTGAGAGATGGGCATCAAGGCTGTCCTTTATGATTGATAGATCAGGTCATGGAAAGATGCAAGGAAAATAAGCATGCTGGATATGTGTTTGCTGGACATAGTCTTTATCCTTTCATTCTGGCCCTGTGACAATGTTAGATATGTGGTTTTATAAATTCTGATGTCAGCAGGGGTGAATCGAGCATAGAATATGGCCGTATATATTAATTTAAAGAGAACAAAATGGGATTTTTAATTTTTTTTTCCTGCTAAATCCCTGGAATGTATTACATCAGTGTATTATCTGCCTCATCAGAGAGCCTCTAAATCGTGACATACATCATCAAAACACTCTTCCTCTAATGATTCATAATGGAACATGGTGTATTAGAGGTAATCCATTTTGAAATTGCCATGAGCTGCCAGAATAATTTATACTAGTTTTTTTTTCTATAGAAAGAAGGGCAAACCTGCATACATTTTCTAGTCTCTAGAACTTATACCGAAGTTCAGAATGTTAATGCCTGTTTTTATATCGCAAAATTTATTCATGTGTTAAGTACACATTGTGCAAGCAGTGAGTAGTGTAAAGCTGCTTTTGCTGCAGAATTGTTAAAATCATTTCATTCATCATTAGTTTAGGGAGATACTGCATGGGAACTAAATCAAACATTATGCCTGGAGTTACTTTTTATATGACAGAGAGGAAGATAAAGATACGTTGATTAAGACTATTATTGATTTATCCAGTCATGCCATCACAGAATATTTAATAAAGACAGTGAAGGGTTTCCCTCTCCCCCTCTTTTATCTTGTGTTTTGCTGTGGTGACATTGCTGAAATTCCTTGTCCTGTGACCAGTTTATTATCTTGCCAGGAGGAAGCTGGGTGCTTTCCGCTGACTCATGGCCTCAGACATTTTTGTATCTATCCAGGCAAACAGGCTAGTGGGGAAGCTTAAAGCGGAATGGCATCTTTTGTAGTTGCTTCCGTTAACGGTTGTGTTTTAGAAAAATAGCTAGAAGATTTGTTCTTATGTTTGGATAGGTTTGTTCTGAACTGTTGGGGGAAAGGTAGATTTTTTTTTTTTTTTCACAAACACAGCAAGTTGTTTTGCATGCTATTGATTGGAAGCCTGTCTGAGCATTAGGATTAGGTAGGTTTGAGGACTAAATCTTTGGTGATGGTAAAGGAAAGGTAGGGTTGGAAATTTGGCATCACCTGAAAAAAAAGGTGAAAGAAGTTCACTTTGACGAAATCTGAGGTTTCAGCAGAAAGACCAATGCTATAAGAGTAGGTTTGGAATTGTAAGAAGTCTGTGTAGAATCACAGGTAAATTACTGGACTGCATAAAAAAAAAAAAAAAAAAAA
>WHYT01017232.1:110915-136951 GCA_009806455.1 Tetrax tetrax | reverse complement strand
ATTGGTTTTTTGTGGGTTTTTTTTTTTATTTTTATTTTTTTTTTACTTATAAATGGCAACCAGTTATTTAGTCCTGTAAATGCTTCCTTCTATTATTCCTTCCTACTTATGACAACTTACCTGTAGCTTTTTTGGAAGATTATGTCAACTGAGTTGTCTTTAACTATGTGCTTGCTGACTCCTTCAGACAGCTCTCATAGATTTGTGAGGCGTGGCTTCCTTTTACCCAGTCCATTGACCTTTTCCTGATATCACACCCATCTATGTGCTCACAAACTATCTTTATTACAGTTTCTACCTAATAATGAATATGGAATATTCATAATGACTATTTCTACCTTTCTCTATCTATAGCCATCAAATCTACTCGTCTGTACTCCCCTCTGTCTCCTGGAACAGTTTTTCAAAATGGATATCTTGTGTGACATTCTAGACTTCTTGTAGTCAGGCACTTTTAAGCAAGAAGTGACACAGCACAGGTAGCTGCTCAGTTATTTCATTGTGGATTTTGTCCAGAAGATCATAGGTGAATACTGCCTGAGCCCAGGAACTGGTTATTGTTTAGCGTGTTCAGAGTCGAAGGTGATTGGTTTTGTTTTTTGGTTAATTTTTTTGTTTTTTTTTCTTTTAATCTTATTATATAGTGTCTTTCAGCAACCCTTTTGTTTGAGGGGGTAGGGAGAAATCCCCTGGCGTGCCTTGCATTATGAGGGGATCTAGTAAGGGCGTCTGTTTAAACTGCCGTATAGTGGACATGAATTTTTAAAAAATTATTTGTTTAATGCAATAACCTTATCTTCCATGAGCACTGATTGTCTACCTTGAACAGTAATTGCTTCTACAGATTCATAGACAGGTATTCTGTTCCTGATAGGTTTGAAAAAGGATATATTACTAGGTTTTATGACTCTCAGAAGCTGGTCCTAAAATATTTTGTGCCCTCTTTCTTTGCCTCTGTTATTACATTTCGCCTGCCAGAATTTATGGTCTTTTCTATTTCCTTTGAGCAAACTTTCAGCTTTCTGAAGGATGTCTTCTCACTTTTTAGCCATTGTTTAGCAATGGCTGCTTTTGTGTGATGTTTCTACCACCTTTTTGGTTTCAAAGGCAAGCACTTACTTTGAGCCTCCAAAGCAGTGTCTTTCCTTATTATCCATGTGGGGAAAAGTATTTTGTGTGTGTGAGAATTTAGTTATAATTAAGATAGAACCAAACCCAAAAGCTTTAATGTTATGATTACAACACTCTAATGCAACATGATATTTAGAATATACTTAAAAAGGCAAAAAATAAATAAAAGGATTAAATCCAGGGTGGTATTTACCTCAGTAAAGAAAATCGACATCATTCAAGCCCCACCAAATTAATGTAACATTGCATTCAATGGGAGTTGAAAGAAATGAAGAATGAGACTTCGTGATCCACATCCATTCTTGATCTCCGTGGCAGGCCTGCTGAAGTTTATAGGGCTAATTCTCAAGTAAGATAAAATTAATGTTGTGTGAAACTATTAGCATTTCAGTATAAAAGCACTGAGCCTAACATGGTTATGAAACAGTGGCTATGGTCATGGCAAGATATCTCCTATTTGTCATTTTATATTTGAGTTAGTGTTGTAGTAAATACTAGAAAAAGTAGAAGTTACATTTTTAGGGAATTTAATTAAGGTTGTCTTGGAAAAAACCTAAATAAACATTCCACCAGATTGGTTTGGAGAAGAGTATTGTTGTATACAAAAACTATTTTAAGGATTAAAAGCAGAAGGTTATGATATCTATAGAGACACCCTTGCATGTTTATTGACTTGGCAGGGAAGTTATCTAGTACAGGTGCATTATTTGAATATATTGTTGAAAAACGCATGTATTTTTGGGTGAAATGTGTTTTTTCTCACAGTTTGAAATGGGATAATGAGTTAAAAGTTCAGTGGCTGAAAATTAATGCGAGTGCTGTGTTGCCAGTGTAATTTGAATTAATACAACACTTATTAAGTGAATACATTAATTCAATTCCCTGTGAATTTCTTTAATATTCTAGACTGGGTTTTAGTATATGGACAACTTGAGATTATAAAGGAGAAGCTTTCCTTGGATTCCTATATTCATTAAACTTGTGAAGAACTTTCCAGTTTTGTCACTACTATGCTTTGCTTCATTTAGTAGCCTTTACTTCATTTAGTATAACGTTTATGTGCAAATAAGTTCTTAATACATAGCTTGGATTATGGAATACAAACCCAGTCTTGCCAGTTCTGCACATACCTCATTGCTATCTAAGAACCAACTTCAGGCAACTGTTTGGCAAAATGTCTTGTTAGGAAGGTGCCCACTCCAGACTACATGAGGCTGATGGACGTCTAGAGACTTGTCCTAAGAACCACATGTTCCTTCTGTTTCTTTCTGTAGAGCTCAGGATCTTGCTCATTTTTTTCCTGCATCAGGAAGTTTGGCAAAAGAGCCCTTAGAAGGATATACTGTACAAGGCTGACCAGGAATGCTATGGAATGGTCTTTACACTTTTACTGTAACTTATCCTTTTTTTCTAAGTTGTGGCTAATGATGGCACTACTCTGCTTATTTAGAGCTATTCAATATCATGACTTACAGGTGATGTTATTTGTCGTTTTATATGTACTGATTAGGAATCGATCTAATTGGGACCAGATTCTCAGGTTTCCTAGTGCTCTCAAACAACACAAAGGTAACGCAGTAGTTTAGGAATTTGCTATTCAAGTTTAGATACTTCTCAATCACCTGAATTAAATATTCTTACTTTCATAAAACACATTTTTGAACTAGCAATGATGTTTTCCAAATCTATTATATTACTTGACAGATGTGTTTCAAGCTTCAATTTAAGCTATTATTGAATATTAGAGTTTTGTGGAAAATCAGAGAAAAACAAATTTGCAACATTATATTTTAAAGTTATTGGGGTCTCCTCCTATTTTTATGCTCTTTAGCATTAGATGGCACTGTTTTCCAAGCTTACCTTTCACGAGTGAATCTGAGAAACTGAAAGCTAAAATTGAAATGCCATCAGGTAATGGAGGTTTTAGTATATTTACCATAAGATAATTTAATTAAAATGTGGCAGAGTGAGTTGGAAATGTATTGACCGCTATCAGTTGGAAGTATAGAGACTTTCCAAGTTAATACTGCTACAGTTTTGGATTAGTAAACCATCCCCTCAATACACCAGACTTCTTAACGCTCTAAGACAGCCTATTAATGGGACATTTTGGATTTACCTTGCAGTACTTACGGCTGGTAGACAGGTGACTTACACTAAACCAGTGAATAATTCACCTGAATTTTTACCTTGTTCCCCTGTTTATTTTGTTTGGGCTGTGTGTGGTTTCTGGGTTGTTTTTTTTTTTTCCTAGTTTCCTGTCCTTGCATTTCTTAGGGTTCCCATAGCATCTTTGCTTCTTTCAGGTGAAGCTCACCTGCACTATCTTAAAATAATTTGCCTGAGAACCACTGCGTGAATTGAAATGAAGAGAGTTCAGCATGCTCTTACCAGTCAGCACTGCAACAGGAGCAAGAAAGATTTCCTGCAACTCTTGCTGAGAAAGCTGTATGCCTTTGAAGGTGCACAGCCAGCAAATGTCCCTGCTTGGCCTTCAGTGGTTTCCTCATTCCTTTCTCTCTCCTTTTCTGAGCAAAGCAAGGATGTTCATCAGCCACTGCAGGAGGTGGCAGGTGTATGTTACTGCCAGGCCGGAACTGGGCTTCACAGGTGGAATGTTTGTTACAGTAGATCTGTTAGGGTCAGTGCAGGCTGTGCCCAAAGCTCTTGATGGTTCAAGGAGCGGAGTTGACCAAATATTTCTGAGGTTCCCAGTGTTGGAATCTGCTGTGAAGGCTTCCTAGAGCCGAATTCCATGTGCTGTCTGTTGCTTAGCCCAAACCTAAATGCGCATGAGTGTGACCAGTGTTTTAGCAGTGCACTCCTGTCTCAAGCAAAGGCAGCTGTTAGCATCAGGAATGTACCTTCTGCTGGCGTGAACCAGGATTTGCTGCCTCCAGAGTGATCCTCTTCTGAGCTCCCCAGGATTAGCTGCTTCTTGGTATGTTTTGAATGCATCCTGACACATCGACCACACTATTGATATTTTAGCAAACAAGGGGGGTTTTTATATTTAGAAATAGTATTAGAGATACTGCCAGTGTGCAGCTTAAGTATTTAATAACAATTGAAGTGTTAATGGAAAATGAAATACTACAGCATATTACATTCTACAAACATATTACCTCAATACTACGAGTTAGCAAATCAATGGTTTCTTTCATTTTATCAAAAAAGTTTAAAAGCAGAACAGGAAGAATAACTTTCTCACTCAAAACTCCAGCTTTACCTTTGTGACTGTTAATTTATATAGTTTTCCTCCTATTTTGAGGTATCTTTTACTTTCTGATTTAAGTAATGAGAAAACTTATTTTTATAGTGCAAAAACTGTATTTTTTTTTTTATTGCAGATATCTAGGAAAAAAAAAATCCAGAGTGCTTGTGTTGAGACCTGTGTGGTTAAAGAGAAGTGATCTTGCTGCAAGCCAATCACTCCTTTACTTTTCAAGTGTCAACAATGTTTACAATAGTCAATGGGAATACACAGGAGTGTGAATGCTCCTTTACTGCGAACATCCCCTAAGCAAGGGTGCCGTGCTTAGAAACTGGCTGAGATTTCCATCTTCTGGGGCAATAGCCTGCATGCCTCTGCTTTCCCACCGTGACTGTCTTCTCATGACCCTTTGCAGTCAATAGCTTTGGTCCACATGTAGTCAGTATCTTCAGTTCTGATATAATTTGAGGATCATGACAAACTTAACCAGCCACCTTTCACAAGATGTGGTACTTATTTAGGACAACAAGTAATATAGAGAAAATGAATGTTGAGTCAGAACAGTTCACACGTACTGGCTGTCACCCACTACCTGCGCAGTCCTGTTACATGCGTTATGTGTAGGTGGTACACTGTGAACAAATAAAAACTCATTTTGCACGTGGTCCAAGTTGAGAAAGGATTGTTTGTGACTAATTGAATGAATATAGCCAGTGCAGAGGGGAGTATAAGAGGCTTGGATGGGCATGGTCTGTTAATCTTGGGCTAAACTCTTACACTCGCTTGGTGATGCATGGCTTTTTCCTGTCTTGAAGCACTGACTAGGTTTACATGTATCTGCTTGCAAAGCCCAAAACCAAAGCATCCCTTAAAACTCAAGTTTATCAGTTTGTCCTTTTTTTTTTGAATCAGTAAGCATCTGCAACAGGGATGCCTATTAATTCAGTTTGTCTTTTGTGTTTGATTGACTTTCTTTAGTTTAGAAGGTCTCTTTCCTCTTGCAGGGGTAAGAATTCAACAGTCTTGCCGCTTGCTTCTGTAATTTGTATTAATTAGCTTCTCCTATTCTCCTCAGACTCCACTTTCCACAGAGAATTAACTTTAAGCCACAAGTACAGATGATTGTAATCTTTGCTATGCTCAAATTTAAAAAAAATATGAACAGTATCCTACGGTATCAGAGACCTCTCGGTGTATTTGTCATGTGAATGCTCTTAAGACTGATATCTCTAGTACAATCTTAGGGTAATAATGCAGTGTTTAACTTCTCTTTTTTTAATACATACATATTTATTCACTGGGTGCATTTTACTTTCTGAATTGTTTATGTGATACACCCTTCTATTTGCAACTTACTCTGCGCATATTTTTTTTTTTATTGTATGCTGTGCTCAGTAGGATGTCTCAAAATACTTTGAAGTATTGGGAACAATTTTATAATTAAAAAAAAAATCTGTACTGTCTTAGTTTATTTCATGAATATTAGGTATGAAATAAGGTGGGAGCAAATAATGTTGTTACCAGGCAGTGTAAGCTACTGCCTGGTAAACACTTGAGTATTGTTAGCAGACAATGCCAATACAAGAAAATGCCCAAAAACTTGGCAAACCAAAAAACTTTGGAGAGTTTCTCCCATGAGTGGAAGTTGCAGCAGACTGTAGGTGTTTTCTGATGTCTGTGGTATCCTGAGGAAAGAAGATATCTGTAGTCAATCCTTTACCTAAAAGAAAACAGTCTATAGTTATGCGAGAAGGCTTTGCTTGCACTACAAAATTATCATTACGTTGATGACAGTATATTTATACTTAATTTCTAGTATAAACCAATATTAATCTTTCTGAATCATTTTTGGAAAAAAATCTAGTAGCAGTGGGCATCCTAGGATCTTGTACCTCTGGATTCTGAGTGCATGCCTTTGGTAGTGCTGGCCATGTGATCGAATTGTTGCTAAAAATGAACTGACGTTGCAGGAATCCGGTGTAGTTTAATTGTCAAAATGCTTTAAAACCAGATGATAGAAATATTAAATAATACAGTTCAGGATAAACATTTATATTTGCCAGGAGAGATTTGGTGCTCTTCTACCTTAGGGGGGAACAAATTCAAAGCTTAACAGCTTGATTTATGTTTGTTCTTTTTTTGTTCCTTCTGTGTGCAAGCTCAGTCTCTTGAATATCAAGTGGTTACATTACCAAATGCTTTTAGCATTCCAGCATACTGCACTGATGTTTCTGTCCAATAGCTTAACCTGCTTCTTTCCACACACTCCAAAGACGGCCAGATGGTTCCATAATGTACGTCAGTACCGGGGCATAAAATTCACTTCAGAGGCGCTCTACAGTTTCAGGCTGGCAGATCCCAGCGCTGTGTTTTCAGAACAGTGATTACTTCAAAGGAAGCCAGTTTGACAGAATGTGTTTCATGAAGGAGGTTATAGCTTTGTTGATTGGATATACATAAAATTGCAACGCTCTTTTCCTCTTATTGTATGAGAAAACAGGTCAGCTAACCTTCTCTCTTAACAAAAATCCCACTCCAGAAGTTTCCTGTTGCCCCAGAGCTTTAGCTGTGATTGTTCCACTGCTCTGGTTTAACTATGTATTGTAGTGATACACACGCACAGAGACACATTTGGAGGGATGGATAGCGTGAACTCAGGGTGACGGTTCCAAAGAGATGGTCCTATTGCAGGGTTGGTGCGTAGCTGTCAGTATGTGGGGTAAGGAAGATGGGAAAAGGGGGGTTATAATGATTAAGCAAATATTCAAGTCAGTGGCTGTATGGAGTGTTATATAGCAAGCATGTACAACATTTTTCATCATGAGAGACAAGGGTTTTTCCAAGGCCTATCTCTAGGAGCTGCTTTAGAGATAATGCAAATAGGTATTTTAAGAAATAATGAGCGTTGAACAGTTGCTGAGCACCCAGTAGCTCTCATTCCAAATTAGGAAGTCAGGGTATGTCCTGCTTGGAGAGCTCTCTCTGTATTTACTGGCCTAATTTTAGTTATAACTTAATTTTTAACGTATTATGTTGAACTAAGAGTTTTAGTGTGTATATTTAGAATTATAAGGCCATTTATTGACTGAGCAAAAGCTTCCAACTGTGAAATGAATGGTCAACTAAAAGGTTTATTTTTATGTTTCTAGTATCGAACATAACGTGAAACAATAGCACTGATGTGAACAAAACAGCCCCAAAACAGAGGTGTAGCATAGCCTACTAATAGATTTTCATGAGCCTGTTGCTTTTGGGCTTTGTTCTGTCTTCCCTTAGCCTTTATCTACCTTGGTTGTCAATTCAAGGCTTTGGTGATTGCTTTCTGAAATGGCCCCACGTAAGGACTCTGAAGTACTGGTCCTTTTGTGGGATTTAAAACAAGTTTTTCATCTTTGCCAGGTTCTTCATAGGAACTTCTAGCATTCTGCTGTGTTGTGTCCTTTGCAAGCAGAAGGACATTTTTCGTGTTAGTATAAAATGGGCAAAATATCAAAATTATAGGTCTTAGTATATGACATTCCACTAAAATATGTTTTTCATGATGCAGGGTCCTAAATTTCCACCTCAAACATTGTATCCTTTTCTGGTTTAAATTTCCTTTATAGCTTTCTTAGTAATTCACTCATTAAAATATGCTTGTCTGGATGTTTGCACAGCTCTTGTTGGTCTTCATGGGATGAAATAGGTTGGAGCTTCAGCTGACTACCTCACACCTCAACAGAGGTCAAAAGACCAAACAGCACAAGAAATAAGTAGCTGTAGTATGTTTTCCCTCCTAAATATTTATTGTAATCTTGACTTGTCAAAAATGCATTGTATGTTAATATAAATATCTTCGCTTTGTGTAGTATTTTATACTCTGCTGGAACACCTTTGTAGCGTTACAGATTACAGCCCCTATAATGCTTCCCTGTGGTCCTTGCTATATACTGGAGAATACTGCCGGCTACTGAGAGAAAAATTTACTCTGTCTCTGCTGGAACCAAGACAGCCTCTTACCCGCATGGAGTGCTATGCAACCAGCCAAATGAGAATACTGTCTATACGTAATAATTACTCTACGATTTTTTCGAAATTAAAAAAAAAACAACCAAACTCCAAATAAATAAAACCATCTTTGCAAATCGAGAGGAGATAGGGCACTTATAAGTTTATTCCCTGAACTGAAGGCCAGGTTTCACCTTTGTGCAGAGCACGTCTTCCAGTATATAACAACCGCTGTAGGTGTAAGGATGGACTGCTCTGTTGCAGTTTCTAACATAGAAAATTCCACATAGACCCTGAAACACTACAAAGTCTAGTATATAGTATGAATATTTTTTTGTTTGCGTTGTATTGGAAATGCTTCTGTCTCCTTTCCATCAACAGCACAAAGCATAACTCACTACAGAGTGGGGAGTTCCAGACTGAACCCACGTAAGTTTAGTCAATCAAGCTGTTTAATTTAGGAGTAGTACTGATAGTCTCCTATTAGTGCCAGGAGAAAGATAAGAAGCAAATCTGTTTCAGTTCAGAACACTGTCCAGTTCAACTTCGAAATGATTTGGTGCCTGATTTTATTTTAATCAAGATTTTAATATTAACTGTCCTTATACTGGAAATGTGTCTTATTTTTAATAACAAGATCGGGAGTCTTGCTTGAAGTTTTTCTCTCAACGGCATTGTGTTCTGCTGCTAATACCTGGTGAAGACATTAGTTCAGGAACATCTTCTTTAAATTATATCTGCTTAGAGGAGGGAGAAGGTAACTTCTTGAAGCACAACTCTTTTTTGAGTCTGAAGGCAAGTACAAACCATGTTCCCCAGTATTAGGTTTCAGTTTAGTTACGCTGATTTAACTTAGTGTAATTGTTGAGGAGAGAAACATGAATCCATACAATTTGAATACATACCAAGTTTAGCTAATAGTTACAAATCACTAATTTTTTCCTAAAATCGTACAGTGAAAGTGCATTTCCCATAAGAGAATACATAATCTGTATTTCAGTATGAGAAATAAGTAGTTAAATTATCCAGATAGTTTTAAAATCATTTGTCATGCGCTTTGACATAACCATTCAGCCTTTCCTTTCTCTATTCTTTCTTTTCTGTAATGGAAATATGTTGTTGGTTGTATACAGCTGATTTTATGTATTTTTTTATTAAATGTGCAATATAAATTCTGAAAGGAATATAGTGCTGGGGTACATGAAGTTGAAGTCTTCTAAATTCTCTTAAAGTACTACGTTTTGGTGGAATAAAAGGATGTTTTCATTAGAAGACAAATGATTGCTCTCTGGTGTTTAACTGATGGTTGTATAGCACTGAAGACTTATTCACAGTTATGTACTTGTGCACCTTTCGTATTTGTCACAATTTTACTATATTGTGGAATAACTAACTTTTCAGTAGGTAATGTTGCAGTGTAGTGTATTTGAAATTGAATATGTGAATAGGAAAGATAATTTTGTATCATCTTAAGAAATTACTTCTATTTTGGCATGTTTTAAGAAAGGAATATTAGTTCTGGACATCTGATATAAGTGAAGGGCAGTGATATGTGAAAAAGGACTACCTCCTCTGGAAGGACTTCTGGACATGTCCAGATTTCCTAAACTCTATGGTTTAAAAGAAGCTGTAATACTAATTTCAAATCTTGGTCTTCTCAACTTTACTTAATGAACCTTTCATTGGAGAGAGTTCTTACTGATGTTAAATGAGTTCTAAAAATTTCAGTTGGACTGTTTTGTGTGAGGTTACCAGGAGCCATAGGTTGGAGTATAGAGGATGGATGCGAGTATCATCATCTTTTTATTGCGAGAACACTGCATAGCACAGTCATATAAGAAAAATGTTTCAGCATGTGCCTCTGCAGTATAACCACACTCTCAAAGTTGTGCTGTTCAAACACAGACTGAAGACTGTGTGTGTCAGATATTCATTTAGTGGAATAGGATGTAACAGTAGTAGAACAGAGTAAGCGTTCTGATTTCTTTCTGCTCCTCAATTTCATTTGCTAAGACAATAAGCAGTGTATTGGGAGGATCAGTTCTCATTCTGAAACTAGGGAAGTGTGGTATGAAAATCAAAATTAAATCTCAAATTTTCTAATTTACAACCTTGTTTCTACTGACATACAATTAGTTTCCATTAATTTCTTTTTTTTTTTTTTTAATGTTTTAGGAAGTATTAAATAAAAGTGATTTTTGGTGCATTTAATGAAACTTATTAACTTATAACTTATCAAAGTTATTTTGTTCACCTTTCATAGGCCTTGACTTGCAATCAGCAACCTAGTTGCTGCAGCACTTAAAGTAGCTGATGGGGGATGGGGAGCAAATTCTTATTGCTGTTGATCATGGAAGTTTCTGGACACATATAATGATTACTTCTGTCTTACCATGAGGCAATCAGAGAATATGGCATTCAATAATACTTATAATGGCTTATGAATACAGAAATCTGTATGTATTTATTGTTAGAGAAATGAGGGCAAAATTATTTATCATTTGTGTTCCTAAAACTACCCTTGAGATACCTTTTGTATTAGATGCAGATATACAATATCAGTAATGAGGCATTAAGGAGAAAAGTAATTTCCTCGTTACTGTGCTATGGCATTATCTTTAATGTTGCACAGAAATTTTTTGAGATGACAGCCAAATACAATTTTAGGGATAAAGATTAATGACTTCCTAAAGCAGGCCTGATTTTTTTATTATAGCTTAACAATATGGTGGGCGTGATGATGCTGGATGTGTGGCAACATAGAATTGTGACTAATGCATTATGAGAAGCCAAGATATAAGATTTACAGTGCACCAAATTAAAAAATCTAAATGAAAGATTTTGCAATTAAGGTAAACAGATGAGTAAGTTTCAGGGGGAAGTTGTGTTGCCCTTTTCTATTGTTTACAAATACTGAGGAAAGCATTTGAATGTTGCAAGGCTCAGACTTTAAAAAATTTTTAAAAAAAATTTTAATTTTTTTTTTTTTTTTTTTTTTTTTAGTGAGTTTCCTCAGTTCTTGAAGGTGAGTAGGTCCTAAATTTGGGGGGAAGAAGGAGGGCAATATTCATTTTGTGACTTGTCCGGCGCTCTTGGTATACGTGTGAAAAGACATTGTCAGGCTGTACTACAGTGTATGTTGTGACTTTGGTATGTATGGTACACCATTTTAGGACATTTGATCCCTGGTATGACATTTAGGACTTGAGTAACACATGTATTTAAAGTTGATAACGTGGAGAGAGGAGACTGTATTGTCCCTGGTCTAGCAGCAAGAACACAAATGGTCTCACGCTCTAGTCACATGTCAAAATATTGCCCTAATCTGCTTAAATGGTATCTTTCTCTACACTTTTGGTTCACTACTTGCTTTGATTGTATCTCTGTATTAATGTTCTTTGTCTGTTTAGAATCAAATTTTCATAGCTGAAAAAGTCTGTGAGCGAAACAGTAGATTATGTCCACTGGTTGAACCCTCCAGCCTTTCCAGAAGGCCGTTTATCAGTGACATTTAATAGACTGGTTTTACTGGATTAAGCAAAGAGAAAGCCTCTCTTGAAAACTGAGTAGGCCCCCAGCAAAGCCTTGTTTCACATCCTTTTAAACTTTGCCTAAGCATGCAAATAAAATGTGATTGTTATCTTTATTCTGGTATATCACATTCATTCAAACAAAATGTTTCAAAATAGTTAATAAACTGCCTTTTGATATGAAGCTTGTCTTGTCTGTGTGAAGTGGCTAATTATTTCCCATAATGATATGATTTAATGGTTAAGTGTTTCATTATTAATCTCCTGCCATAAAAAGATTTCTCACCCCCACTCAGGGCTCTCAGTTGACTTTTATGAACTAAAATAAAAAATTCATTCACACAGGGTATCAACAGAAGTAGCTGTCACTGGCTTCTCATTTGCATCTTTTAATGACTAAGTGATTGCCTTATCAGACATTATCTTTCATGTGTATAAAATCCTGAAATCTCCAGTTCTTAAGTAATTCTAGAGTCAAATAATAAGGTTTTGCACAGCTATGAACTGTTTGAGGGCTGAGGGAGATAATTAAGGCATTTTGATTCCAGTTGTATGAGAAATTTCTCTGCAGCCCAACTCTAGTTAGACCAGAGGAGGAGCCAGTGCAGACGTTTCCTAGCTGTGTAGCATACAGTGGATTAAAATACACTTTAAAAAAGCAACTTCGCCAAGTGTCCACGTCATCAGTTTCAGCAGAAAAGCTAAAAGCTGAATGAAAATACAGATCATATTTTTCTTTGAGTTTTTTTCGTACTTATCACTGAGGCACACTGTTGAGGTGACAAAGGGCAAATAGCTAGCATATGTGGATATTTGGCACTTGAAAGCTGCTGATTTGTGCATCTTGCACCTCTCTAAGCACTCAGTAAACGAATTGTGTATTAAATAAAGGTATGTTTCCAAAGAAATGCAATGAAATGAACTGGATAAGGTTTTTTTCTGGGAGTGTTTCTCTGATGGAACCCACAAGGAATGTTTGACATGGAAAGGATTACTCAGAGCTGTCATGTGTGTATGTATATACACATGTGTGTATATATTTATGTATATACACACAGTCTCTTCTTCCCCCACAGTCTCTCAAATCTGTGCATAGATTTGTGAGTATGACAGGAAGTTCATGGCGAATGTTTCCAAAAAATAGTGCATGAAACCTGATCCAGCACTACAAAAATACTTACTTGCCACCTTTTTCTGAAGTCAGAGTTTTCTAACATGTTTTATATTTCAAACTTTTTTTTACTCCTCAGCATAGACTCAGTAAGCAGGACTGATGTAGGAGCACAGCCTGAAAGCATGTGTGTTTGATTAATCTCTTAACAAGACTGTGCATGAGGATTTCAAAGTACTTAAGTATTCAGCTTAAATAGATTGATTGGAAACCAAGTGTTGATCAGTTTTCAAACTAAACCCTATCTTTGTAAAGCTTTGTCAAGAAATAAGAAACTGTGTCATTATAAAAGGCTATTAAATTTTGGAGGATTTTGAGAGATGAGTTCTCTTCCCTTATGCATCTCTTCTGTGAAGCCACGCTTCTCATTGTGGAGGGCAGCTGCAGATATAACACTCTTTCCGAAGATCTCTGTGCTGACAGGCAGCCTCCTGTATCCTCAGGCTGTTGGAAGCAAGTTTCTAATTCTTTGATCAGAGAGAAATGAAATTAATCAGTAAAGTTTTGTGAAGGAGGGAGAGCTAGGAGGAATTCTGAATTTCGAAGTCTGGCGTTTCAAATATTTGTCTGTAATCAGACTGATTTAATATTATTATGAATATTTTAATAATTTGTAGTAATGCCCAGGGAAAAGTCTTTTCTGCCATCTTTTACTTTTAATTTATCTTTATTTTCAGCACTTTGAACTCCTCTTTTTACTAGTAATCTGTTGAAATTGGAAATCTTCCTTATGCACTGTTACCGAATAAATGCTCCATCCATTCATCTCGCTTTCTGTGAGATACGGAAACCTGTAGCTTCATTCCTTCCAACACCTCCCCTTCATAGAAGATCAGGAGAGATGGATTCTTCACTGAAAATTCTGGTTTGATACTGGAAACTAGCTAGAGAAAGTTGGTACTGCCCATCTTTCTCTTTTGGAGTCACATGAAATTTTATGCAGTTGTAGCTGTGTAGAACTGCATTCATTTCTGTGATCTGAGTCCCATTTATATGAAGACTACATGTCTCTCCATTAATCAAATACTAATTATATTAAATGACAAAATTGTTAAGGCTAAGCTTACAGAAGTACAATGATAGCTTACAGTCACACTGCAATAGCAGAAGGTAGCTTAAGAACACTGCGTATTTAAACTTCTATTAACTGTTTTAACTTTTATTTCCTGTATTTTGCTTGTTACCCAACTTGTCTGTCTTTTAATTCATCATAATCATGTTCATATATATATATATATATAGGTCTATAAAAATCGCTGATTCCTATGCATATTCATTGTTGTTCTAATAACTGAATTGGAGAAGAGAATAATTTTGTACACATTATTGGAAGCTGTTTGAAATAAATACTGCAAGTCAATATAGCAGATGTGGCCAAAGTTATTGAATCGATACATTTGATAGTTCTTAGCTCCAAAGATACTGTGTATAAGCTGCAGTCTTTAGCAGCATCCTTTTTTTTTTTAATTGTTCTTGATGGATAATGTCTCCAGAACTGATATGTCCAAAGTTCACTGATTTTTAGAATGGAGCAGCAAACAGAACAGCTATTAGATTTCAAATTTAAGTTGTTTCATAAAGGAAGTAGCTTGCTTATAACACCGTTATCTGAAGCTTTCTTCTCTGTCAGAGAGGAAGAGAGCTGTCATGTTGTTAGACGACTGCAGAAATCTTTATTCACAAAATCTTGCCTATTTGACTGTCCCGTACTGAACTGCAGCATGGGTGGGGGAAGAAAAATACCTACCTAGGTATGTAGCCTTGTGATTTATGACATCCACGTCTTAGTGGCATTAAAAAGCTACTGTAAGTTGCTGCTGGGTTGGTTCAAAAATTAACTGGTTTATTCATTGCTTATTGATGTCTTGCATATCCAAGGCATGATACTTCATATAATGAATATAATTATTTAGCCGATGAAATAATCAGTCCTACTTTTCTCTCCCATGTGAATTCTATGTAATTTTTAAATATAAAAATAGATTTTGTTGACTTATGATTGATTATTCAGGCTTTTTTTGTAGAAAGGCGTTTCAGTATCAGTAAAGCTTTATTTACATAGTACCTTTCTATCTTTCAAACAGTGATTAACATGGTATCTTCTAGAGAATATTTTTATGTGGAGACAGCAAGGGTTTCTGAAGACAGCTAAATCACAGTTTCAAAGCAAAAGTTCTCAAACTTCACTGAATAGCACTGCAAATCGGGTTTTAGCTGGTAGTAGTAGCAACTTCTGGGTCTTAACAGACACAGGGAAAAGATCAGTTGGCTGGGCCGTCCTCACGTGTGTTGTTGGTACACTTGTGTTGTTGGGTTCTTTTATTATTCCTCAGGCTTTAAGTGACACGTTTGGCCTACTATGTAGACAGTTCAGCTTTCCTTCCAGACTAAACCCTCCAAAAATTAGTGTTTGACATTTGTAATGGCAACCATGTATGTTTTAGTTCATACATTCTTTAAAAACTACTCCTATTTTGAAGTTACTCTTATTTTACTTCACTGAAATTTCTGCTGAGCCTTCGTTTATATTATTTCAAATATTGAAATGAATTTCAGCTTTCAAGTAGTGGTTTATTTGAAGCTTTAGTATTTGAGCAAGTGTGTGAAAAGAACTCATAGCCCAGTAGAAAGGTTACTGCTTTCTGTTTCCAATTAGAAAAACTCGCCCAATTTTGTGGTTGGGAAGGTTCCTAATTGCCTACATTTCAATGGTCTATCTTGTCTAATGAGTCAGCTCCCTCTTCCTGAGAATCTCTCTTGCACATTGCAGATTCCATGTGGACTAGTCAGGCTATTTTAAAAAACCCCAACAATACAAGCAAAAAAACCCAACCAGCCAACCAAAAAAAACCAAAAACAAAACCAAAAACCACACCAAAGTAAAAGCACAAAAAAATCCAACCCAAGCCCGAACAAAACTCCAAAAATTGACATTATCAGTAATATGTAACAGAGTTGTGCTAGTTCAGTACTTGTAATGATACTGTATATTTCACTGCACTTCAGGAAGTAAAATGCTAATAGAATACTTTACCTGTAAATGCTTCTGCGATACAGTAGAATATTAAAAATTAACTTGCCCACTTTACTGTTGCTTTTAAACAATTGGAGTTTGTCAGACTGTCATACAGCCTCTGCATCCCCCATAGACTCACTTCTTGCGCTTTATAGTAGTGGCTTAGGCTTCACCCCGCAATGTATTGCACTTCAGCACAGCTCTGGTCATTCACACCTCTTACACATAGCTATCGTCCTTTTGCACTCATCTAGTTAAACAAAGACTGCAATTGTGCTGATGGAGTTTTCAAAATCAAAATCTTAGTAATTTGGTTCCGTGCTCATCTTTATTGGAATCGGCAATGTTGCAGTAGGGCATATTTGAATAAAAAGGCAATATTGATAGTTACCTCTAAATTAGGTCTGTTTGTAGGTTTTTACTGAGGGCTGGCTCATGACAGCTTAGCAGTATTTCTAGACAGCAATACCTAACTAAAATGTCCCTTTAATAAAATATCTTAATAATAATATAACAATATATATATAAGAATATAAGAAATCCTTTACAGATCTCTAAGCAGTGTGTGTTCCACGTAGTAATAGTGGTGGCTGCCTTTCTGTGAAGTAGAAAGATGGATAAACCATGACTTTGAAATAATAAATTATTAATTAGAATTAACTTTATTTCACCTGTCCACTACACCTAAATACTTTTTGCCTTTTTTTTTTTTTTTTTTTTTTTTTTTTTTTTTTTTTTTTTTTTTTTTTTTTTGTCAGTACCGTTTAGACATTCAGAATATGAGTGTGAGGGCGTGAGCTAATCACCTTGTACTCTTTTTCTGGTCAATGAATAGAAATAGGCATTTCCTGAGGGTTGTTCATCCCACCAAAATGGGATGAATCACAGCCCTGTCAGGGGGTTTTCTCCTGTCAGGCTATTTTGAATAGCTAAAAAGGTCTTTAGATATCGTCAGCTTCCTTCTGAAAGGCTCTGACCGAGTCTTTGGAAGTGCTTATTTCTCTTCAGTATAGAGAGGACCTCTGCACATGTTTTCACATCAAATCTAGCCTGACTACAGGTATATGCAGTCCTAACCCTGTGCTTGGTCTTCCTACCGATGTGTAGTGACTCAACAGTTTCAGAGTCAGATCATTTCACTGATCAAGCCCACACCCCCTCAAAAACCCCAGAGTTTTCTGGCAGATCATCTGAGTAATTCAACTTGCCCTGCAGGCAGCGAGTAGGAGAGCCTCCAGCTGCAGGTGGATGGGGCTGTGCAGCGGAGCAGAACTGTCCTGTTCAGCAGACGCATGCAGTTGGATGAGATGATCATGGGAAAACACATCCTGAGACTCCTGACTTCAGTCCTCAGCATCACACCCAAAGTATATGTGCAACAGATGGTAGGCTCACTGAATTTGTTTAATATGCAAGTGCTGTATTTTGTATGCTCTAAATAAGAGATCGAGTGGGTGAGCACCAGAACAGAAGGTTCCTTTGGCTCTTGTATTCTGGGTTTTGAAGCATTTGTGTGTGTCTGGGGAGGTGGAAATGCACAAGCTGAAAGGAAGCTTACAACTTGACTGCAGATGCCCAGAAAAAAGCAAGGAGCCTGTGTGCAGCTGAGAATTGGACCAAAATATGAGGCTTGGGAAATTGAAAGGGTCATTGAAAGCAGTAATTAGAGTAACTGTTGGCCTCATTTATTTTTGTCAAAAGGTTCTGATTTTTTACGTTAAAAACATTAAGGAAAATGTTTGAAATAGTGTTGGGCTAAATTCTAGTTTTCAGTACTGCAAAATTTACAACTTTAAACAACTCAAAATTTACCACAGTTTTATACTTTGCCCTTCTATAGGATACGTTGTTTAAGCTGTGCAAGGTGTGTCATCCATATTAGGTAACAAGCTTTGCAACAGCTTTTTCCTTAATATATATAAGGATCACTTCATTCGCTATTTAATTAAGCTGAGGTCAGCCTATCCCCATTTAAAATATCTGTCTTGAAGATTAACTCTAATTGGCAAATTCAAGATGCTGCTGTTACAGATTTTGAATGTACTAGCTCTCCTGTCAACTCCAAACAGCTGGGAGTCTGTGATGTTGCCACTGAATTTGGGTTTGTATCTGTCCAATTTTTTCCAGTTCTGTTGAGGACAAATGAGTGTCTCATTACTGAAAAGACCAGCTTGACACCTGGCTCCATTGATATAACAAATCTGACTACCTGAGGCTTATGCATGTGATTTCTTGAGGGCACTGAACAGCAGCATCATTCAAAGTCACCCACAGCTGATGTTTCTATTCTTCATACACTAGAACTGTCAGCTGGAAGCCATGTAAGTTCTGGAAGAGGGTTAACTTGAGTAGTTAAAACTAGATGTAGGTGGTAACCAACACTTCCATCGTCCTAGAAAACCCAACAGATCATTTTTTCTCAGGGCAGTAAATGAATTAAGTCTACATCTGAAAGTTGGCAGGATCTGTTATCAGCAAGAAAAAAAAAACCTGACAAGGCCTCCATTGGCTTTTCACAATTTTTTTTTGACAAATATTTGTATTAGGTACTGAATTTTTCCTACTTCAGATGCTTCTAAAGGTTGCTGTAATGACCCAGATGAAAATTAGTCTCCTGCATATGTTGCCCCTTGACAGTCTCTTTGTTCTTCTGGAGAAATAATCTTTTTGATAGTGAGAATAACTTGATCTCCCTTCTCATTGAGAAGTTTGGTTTCTGATAAGTAAACCAGTTTTGTCAGTAGTTTTATGATGATGCACTTATCGGTTAGGAGAGCTGCAGAAAAAACTCAGTATGTATATTTTTGGGCAACAGTAAAACACTTGCAAAAGAATTTCTTTTGGAGTATTTTGCTTATTTGTTTCTTACCACAATTTGAAACCAAAATGCATTTCAGCTTTTTAAATCACAACATGGACTGAATGGCAGAAAGTATGGAGGAGAGTGTCTGTGGAATAGGCTGTTCCGAAACTTATTAGTGTAGAATTAAAAAATAATGTACTTTGAAAAGGACCTGTGGATGTTATCTGGTCTAGCTCCCCACTCTGATTTTCCCGTATTTATGAAATGTAAAGTATCGTACAGTTTGTACAGAATTAAACTGTTTTCCTCTATGTGAAAGTTTAGTTACTAGTTTCTAGAGTCATTCTTATTATGTCCAAACTGTCCTCCTTATCCTCCACGTCTCCAGCTAGTATTTCCTTCCTCCATGACAGTGGGTGATACAACCACCTTAGCTGGTGTTCCGTCTCCCAGCCTGACTCTTGGCTTTCAGACTTGCTCTCTTCTATTCTTTTTTTTTTTTTTTGGAAATAAGCTCTGGGTTTGAACAGCGTTTAGGATAGGGAACTGTCTTGACTTAGCACTATGCCTTTTCAGTCCTACAGGATTGCAGATAAAGTATAGATTGTTTGCAGAGGCTGTCTTGGTCATAAATCAATTACTTGCAAATAGACTGACTGCTCCTGAAAACTTACTGTGAAGATGCATGTACTCCTTTGGCTGGCCTTTGTAACAAAGCTGAGTTTATGTAACATATGTCATTTCTCTTTTGGCTTCTATTTCCCTGGTAGATTGATTATGCAATTAGAAGCTCACTAATAATTGTATAAAACCACACAGATAATCTCAGATGGGAGATGTGTTCTTTTTCAGTGAAAATAACTAGTGACCTCTCAAATATCAATACTGCAGCTGTTTTTACCTGCGGGCCACTTAAAGGCTTGGCTCTCTGTCTGCAGGAGCACCACTGGGAATTTCCATTTAACAATTTGGCATGAAGAACATTCATGTGAAGCCTCAAATGGTTCCCAAGCTGGTTGTTCCAGTGACAAGAATAACCAAGGATGCCTTTCCCCTCGGCCACTTTTCAATTACTGTGGGATTTAAAAATATAAGCGATTTACCTTCAGTCTTTGGTTGTTTTCTTAATTCATATTTATAGCCATATGTAATATGGTATCTGGTTTTGGACAATAGTCAAATAGGTCTGATTGGCTGTCAATGAAACACCTCAAATCATCAGGGAGAACAGTTGTCTGTGACTTTTGCTTTAGAGGCATGCTAATATCCTGGTGTATTTGACTGCAGCTGTCAGTGTTGATAAAGACTTAAGAATCCATCCAGATCATCTTTCTTGGCTGTTAATAAAGCAGCAGAATTGTGATGCTCTGTTTTACTGAAAACCCTTTATAAAATCTTTGTAATTTACAGATAATACCATAGACTGCCAGCAGAGTTTTTAGAAAGAAAACCTAGGTACAGTTTATCCCTTGTTTATGCTGAAGTGCATTTCAGCACTATGTTCTAGGTTTGTGAGCATCAGGTCCATTTGGATCGCGTCGTTTGGATAACCAAGGTACTGACAAACCTGCTTGCTAAAGTTTGACTTGTGATCATGACAAGTTTTAGGACTTACAGAAAATATCTCGGGCATTCTAATCTATATACAGAGTGTGTGGGAGTGAACTGAGAAAATAAGAAAGGGGTCAGGTTAATATATTTAATGCACAACACTAATTGCTTTGATATAAAAAGATAACGTGCTGTTTGGATTACCTTCTATTGGCATTTACTTTCAAAGAACATATGTGGATTCTGACTCTTGCCACTGCATTCAAGTATGAAGGATGAGATATGATACTCATTTTTCCAAAGAAACCAGGGAGATGGTGACTAGTTTGGCATTATTTGCCGATTCTTGTACCATGATGTATCAGAATTACAAGTAGGGTATCTTTGCTAACGAATTGGTTACTCCAGCCCTTGTCCTTTGTCTCTTCTCTAGCTTTTGTAGGGACCAGAAGAACCTTTTTTTCTTGGTACCCTGAAAATTGTCCGTTCTTAATGGTGGCTTATACATAGAACCCTCACAGTTTTGAAGTAAGTGTGCTGTGACAGTCAGCAAGCAGCTCTAATGGCTGAACAGCAGAGTAATATTTTGAAGAACCACTCCTCAGCTCATGGAGTTTCCTGCAGAGCCAATTAGCCTTCATTGCTCTCTTGATTTCACTGGAGAGCTTCAGCCCCTCGGTGCTTTGGCAAATGGAAACTTTGGGGCCAGCCAGTCTTTAACAACAGGGCTGGTTTGGAACTGCTGTCCAGGGACAGTAGTTTGGAAGCCCAAAGAACAGTGTGCATGATTTCATAGTGTTAAGTAATGCTGGTTAGAGTTTAAATATAAGGAGGAGAGACATTGTCCATGAGAACATAGGAAGAAGCAGACAAGCAGGTCAGAAAGAAGTCAGTTTTGTAGATTTTTATTTCTGCTGTCCAAAAGAGAGGCCTGCTTTTATCTAAGCCTTTTGAAATAGAGTTATGACATCTCACATGACATTTAAATTCTAATCACTTGGATATTCAGTTGTATGATTTTTCTTCTGTAAACTTACAAATGAAAGTCATTAAATTTGAGATTTTAACATGAAGGAAAAAAACATTTCTATTTTAGCTGGCAGAAATGTAATCACCCTCTCAGCCAACCCAAACACTGTAGACACTGTAGAAGTTTATGAAAAAAAAAAAACCAAAAACCACCCAAACATATGGACGCCATGTAATGACAGGCAAAATTTTGACCTCAAAAAAATACTAATTAATAAGATGTTAACTTTACAGATACAACTAAAAATCACACTCTGGATCACACTGTTGCTAGTCCAAAGTGTTAAAAATCATTACTGACTTGAAGTGCTCTTTTTTAAATAAGCATCTGTTTTTATTTGCTGTCTCTATGTAGGCTTTTTGGAGTTCAGTCTAGTTTTACTTTTCAGCCTTGTGGAATGGAAATTTCACTTCAGTGGCTGTGCTAATTCAGTATTGATCGCATGAATGTGAGGATCAGAAACGTTAAAAGAAAAGTTTTAAATACTGTGTAATTGGCAATGCTGAGATAATTGAAAGCAAAGAATTTAGCATGAACAGGAAAGGAGAGAGATGTGTATGTCGTATTTCTGTAGTAATACATCATGGTATGCTAATCTCTATGTTGTGACACCTTGCAAACAAGGTATTGTTTTTCATGTAATGAAATATTAGCATCTGAACTCAGATTTACTGTTTTTTTCCTATGTAGCTTCATGCTACAGTTAGTAAAGGACATGAAACTTGGGATATTGAGAAAAGTGTGTGCCTGTGAAAATCGATGTAAATTAATTTTTTTTTCCTACAATGAATAATACTGCACAGAAAACACAAATGTAAGTGTCCAGTGGGACCTGGCCTGTTATGCTGGCACTCTGTTATTTGAAGCGTACTAAGAGGTGTAGTTACCATAGATTTAAATATATTCGTGATGTTAATCTTTTAATTATAAACCTTGTGGAAATGATCCTATATCCTGTTGAAAGTTTCAGTGTCTCAGGGATGTTTACACATTTAAACAAACATATTTGTAATTTTTTTTTAGATTTAGTGTATTGTTGAATGCTAATTAGAGTAAACATTTTTATAACAAGCTATTTATATATCTTTAGAATAACTTGCTATTTTTCATATGTGACAAGAGACATTTCTTCACAGTCCAAAAGAATTGCTTTGAGAGGCATGTTTCATAAGATTCTTAAGCAAATTAAAAGATTGAGCGCAAGCAAAGAAATGTATTAAGCTCCTTATATTAATCCTTCTTAAATCATTTAAATGTATGTATATTTGCATGTGAAAGCTGCTGTATTATCATTCCAGTAGAATTGTTGATATAAATAATGCCAATCAGTGTCTAACTTCTGTTTTATTTTTAGCTGGAGAAGTCTCTCTGGAGAAACACCACTTCCTATTTAATTGCCTTAGAATTTTACAAATGGAGATGAACTCATTAATGAATCGTGTTGCTGTGGACTGATAGGATTGCTGAAATGCTGGATAGTCTAAAATTGCCACTTAGAAACCAAAAAAAAGCTTACTGTTTTCAAGAAAGGTGGCCATACATATAAAGAACTTCCTTGTTTGTCTTGAAAACCTTTATTTGTTGAGAATAATGATGGCACTTTAGTGTTTACCTATGTGGTTATGTACCGTAACACAGGTTTTGTCAATTTTAGGCTGCAACAATGGGAAAGCTGGTTGTTTTCAGACATGTTAAAGAGGTGGAACAACCTTGCACAGAGAGATTAAGAGCTGTAGGTTTGCCACATTGAGCAAAGATGAGCATCCAAATGTTCTCAAGCAGATACCAAGTAGGAGTGGAACTTCAGTTGGCACAGAAGAGTGGGAGGTTGCCAATGGACAGAGGTTGTCGAGTTGTTCCCAGAGGCGCTACAGCTGAATGCCTGCTTAGAGATAGGTATAAAGAGAGGAGACACGGAGGGGCGGAGGGCAGCACCTGGCTGGAAGGAGAATGAGAAACAATCTTCAAAGAACAATTTAAAGAGGGGAAAAAATTGGGAAACTTGGAAGTGTCCCAGTTTTACAGTATCCTGTTCCCAAGTTTGGGAAACTGAGAGAATCTTGTCTAACTTTCAGGTCTTGATCTAAATCTCTATTTACAATGTGCAGATCAGAAAGTTAACATCTCCTGGCTAATAGTTGTATAACTGCCTCGGTCAGATGTACAGAAGTGCTCCTATTTATTTTGTAATGCTAGAGCTTGCCAAAAATTATCAATGATAAAGAACTGGTTATAGTTGCTTGTGTTCTTTTCCGTAATCCATTTTGGTTTCTTGATTTGCACATGTAAGCAAAAATTTAACTCACCAACTCAAAGTTAGGTGGAACTCTGGGGTTAGTGGCTTTTCTTTTTTTCAAGAAAATGTCAGGGAGAGAACAAGGATTTGCAGCTAATGACAAAGTAGAATAGGCCTTTAGTTAGCGTGCTGTCTTTACAGACACTCATGCCTTGAATGTGTTTCAGACTTCTATGGTGATGCTCTTAAGTACATCACAGAAGAGGAAATCAATCAGGTTTTGAGTTTTGAGGAACTTCTAGATGGAAATCTTACCCCTGATGACCAGGTTGCCACTTCAAAAGCTAGTGTCTCCACAGCAGAGAGATCCATCAAAGGACTAACAGTGGGAGAGGCAGCTGTACAAGGCCAGGCTGCTCTACTGACGTGTCTGCAACTGACCTTCTATGTTAAAAAGAGAGAGGAAAGTCAAGAGGAGGAAGGGAACTCTTTAAGATCGTTGTCCCAGAGCAAGTCTCCAGATGGAGTTCCTCCACCTTCCTGAAAGTTGTTGGTGTGTTTTTTTTTTTTTTGTTTGGTTGGGGTTTTTTTGTTTGTTTGTTTTGTTTTTTGGTCAGCTCTGTGCTGAAGAGAAGGAATCCTTAGGTGAAGTTATGAATAATTTCCCTTGTCTAATGGATGTGGAGAAATCATAGAATAAGAGTCCAAAATTGCTCCAAAAACCCTCTGCACTCAAACGGAAACCTAGCACATAGAAAGTGACAAAAAAGCATGGAACAAGATGTAAAATGAAAAGATTCCCTGTTTTAATTATAGCATAAAAGGATTGTCCTTTATCCAGTAAGAAATTAGGGAGCCTCTTAAGGCCTCATTAGTCTGGGTTTGTGTCTGCTGCCAGCTTGAAGGACAGAAAAGCTTAGTTAGTTGACTTTTGCAGCTTACCAGAACCGCAAATACTCTTTGATTGCTCTTACTTGTTCTACAGGCGTAGCCAAGATCCAAGTTTCCCTCTCCTAATGTGTGTGACCTCTTCAGGTCTGTTACAGCAAAGAGTCTGTGGTGGAAGGAACTACCTTTTGACAGAACTCCAGTTTGGTGGGGTTTAGTTGCGACGGCCGGGTTGTAATAATCCTGGGCTCTGAAAATTTGATAGTCAATGTCAGGTATTAAAAGAGAAGGCCACACAATTCTACTGGAGCCTTCTACCATGGTTTTGCGAACATTGCTGTTCCCTTTCTGCCCCAACTCCCCCCGTGAATAAAATGGCTGGGTAGCTCTGTAACTGATGGTCTGGTGTGCTAATGTTGTATAACATGTCCTTATAAACTGCTCAAATTTTTGATAGTAAACCATGGGCTGTATTATCTACTAGATGTTGAGACATCCCTGAAAACGGAATTACATTTTTTTCAGAGGCCAAAGTTTCTGGCATTACAGTTATTTCCAGCCCAGTCAAATGCAGGTGTTGTGTGTGCATTAACTAGGCAATTAGACCTGGAAATACAAACCCTGAAAGTACAGCTCTGGGTTTATTGATGGGTATAATTGGGAGAAACAGTTGTTTTGTCTGGAATTTTTTTCAAGTGTGTCATACATTGAAGAAAGAATTTAAGACTCCACAGGTGCTAAAGTCTTAAATCAACATGGGCTACTTCAGGATTATTTGTTTATTTAAAAAAAAAAAAAAAAATGAGGGAATTAATCTTAGAAAAGACATTGAGAATAAAATGCTACATTGGCTTCAGACTGTGTATCCTTACATTCCTTCTCCTCCACTTCTGTATTTTTGTCTGTATGGTCTTTAATTGTTTTTTGTTTTGTTTTTTTTTCGGTTTGGTCTGGGAAGTTTTCTTTCAGCATTTGCACAGTTTTGTATTTATCAAAGAAGCATAAGTATCTACTGGCAAAAAAACTCCCTTTATTTAGGCATATGTCAGCAAATCCTTTTCATAGAAACCCATAGGACGCCAAGAAACCCAAGAACTGTTCACAAATCTTAATTTTACTTCTCTGTCTCTTTCTTTGCTATACCTGGTTATTTTTAACATGCTTTTAGAAAAAAATGCAGTATTCCTTTTATGTCTTATTTAGACTTTAAAATAAAGATGCTTATGTTCTTGTAATCTAGAACTGTTGAAAATTTTTTTAGGTCACAAACCATTTATGCAGAGAATTATTATGTGACATTTTAAATAAGATTATTTTAGCAGATGTTCTGGTTTTGTTTAGTGAAGGGGGGGAGCTACAGTGGCAGCTTCTGTAAGCAGCTTCTAGAAGTTTCCCTTTGTCCAGTGGTCTCGGCCAGGCCTAGGGGAGACCTGCTGCTGGCCAGGGCTGAGCCGATTGGTAGCAGAATGTTCCCTGATA
>WHYT01017232.1:96946-110865 GCA_009806455.1 Tetrax tetrax | reverse complement strand
AAAGCAGAAAAACGGGGGGAAAAAAAAAAAAAAAAGATGTGAAAAAGCTGAATGGGGGCAGAGAGGGGGAGGCACGAGCCTTGTGGGCCTTGCAGGCCTCACCCTCTGGCCTCCCGCCAGGCAGCCGACTGGGCCCAACTCGGCCTGGCCTGGCTGCAAGAAGTGGAGAGGAGATGAGCACTGAATAAGATGTAAAAGGATCCTGAGAGGCATCTGCCAGCCTGTTGTGAGGAACGGCTGCAGGTGCCGAGGTCAGTGAAGAAGGAGGGGGAGGAGTAATGCGGCTCCTGGCCAAGATTCCCCTGCAGTTCGTGGTGACGACCATGGTGGAGCACGTTGTCCCCCTGCAGCCCACAGATGCCCATGGAGGAGCAGAGATCCACTTGGAGCCTGTGGAGGACCTCATGCCGGGGCAGGTGGATGCCTGAAGGAGGCTGTGGCCCGTGGAGGGCCTGCTGGGGCACCTGTTCTGGAGGGACTGCACCCCATGGAAGAGATGACCCACGCCGGAGCACTTCATGAAGGACTGCAAGCCGTGGGAGGGACCCCCTGATGGAACAGAGGAGGAATGTGAGGAGTTCTTTCCCTGATGACAAAGCAGCGGCGTAAAACAATGCGTGATGACCGCGACCCCCATTCCCTTTTCCCCCCTGTGCCGCTGGGGGGGGGGCAAGGTAGTAGAGATAACGTTAAGCCTGGGAAAAGGGAGGGGTGGGGGGAAGTTATCTTGTTCGCTGTCTCGTTATCCTGCTTTGTTTTTAGTAATAAATGAAGTTTTCCCAAAGTCAAGTCTGTTTTACCTCTAATGGTAACATTAAGGATTTTCTCCCTGTCCTTATCTCAAACCTCAAGCCTTTTTTCTTATGTTGTCTCTCCCTATTCTCTTGGAGGGTGGGGGGAGTGAGAGAGACTGTGTAGTCTGGTCCCCATCGGGGCTAAACTGTGACAGCAGATGAATGAATTATTATTGCACATTCTTTTCCTATTTATAATTTTTTTGCCAGTCATATGCATATTCTTAGGAAAGTTTAAACTAAAATTCGTGTTGATCAGTAGATCTGCCTTGTGTATGTTTCTCTAATATAGTAAGTCACAAACTCAGTGTGATTATGGTCAGTGTTACTGGTGTCTTGAAATTTGTCCATTTCATCTAAAATATGTTATCGCAATTTTGAGAGAGTACTTATAGCTTGGCAAAAAAAAAACCAACAAAAAAAACCCAGTTCTTCAAGTACTGCAAATCAGTTGTTATAGTAGTTCTCCATGGAACGTTGTGAGTTCTGTTTTTAATTCTTTCTTTCAGGTCCTCACTTATATTCAATGAGGGAAAAGAAATACAACCTATCCCACCCAAGAAAAAGGTAAGAGATTTTTTTTTTAATTTTATTTGGGGGTTGGTATTTTTTTTTGTAGCCTTGGAAATATTTTTTTTCCCTTGACCATTTGTGTTTTTCTACACTGGATGTTATACGCTGATCTGCAAAGTGCCTCGGTAGTATGCTTTATCCAAGTTTCAATCAATAACATTAATTTTGATGGGCAATTGTTTGTACTTTCTGCAGTGAGAATAAATATCAAGGCCCTCTGTTAAGTTGTATATAGTGCATTTTCCTTTTTGCTGAATTTAGATTTCAAGATCAGTCTTTCCAGGTGGAGCTAAAAAACATGAAACTTGAAACACGTTCTTAAATATTCCAGATTTATTTAAACAAACATGTAATTTTTGTGAATTATACTTTGTATTTCTAATCCATGTACATCCATAATTTCATTGATGATGATTGAATTAGTTTAGTAATTACTTCCCTTCCTATTGAGTAGTTGAGCAATTAGTAGAATAATCATTAAAGTAATTACTTCTTTGTTGACTAAGAGCAATCTTGATAGTGAAAATCCATACATGTTAGCAAATCAAAATGTCAGACCTTTTCTGGTACAGCACTGGTTCACCAGACAGAACTGAAGGCGTTATATGATGACATGGATTGAATCTGTGTTGTAAAAGACTGGGTGTCTGTGTCCTCAGATGCATTTTGAAACTGCATGTTTCAACTTTTACCTTGTATTATTTATTTGTATTGAGATCAGGGGTAAGAAATCAAGCATCTGTGAGCTCTTTTTAAAGAGAAGCATCAATACTGCAATAATTGAGTTCTTCCTCATGTTTAATAACATCTCTTTCTGCATTTCTTGAAAATGAAGCAAATGTGAAATTTAAAATGGAGAAAGGCACAACTGTGTTTTTGTATTTTACTATAATAACTATACATCTAACATATATATGTGTAGAATTATATGCTAAAGAAAGCCTAATTCATCAGTGCAACAGACTGCATGCAAATATCTGGGCACCGCATGTACCACATGGAATTTGTTGAGCTGTAGCAACCTTACTGGTGCATTGTGGACCACAAAGATATATTCAATAATTTGCCTTCCCTGGTTCCCTGCGACAGGCACTGTGCCACTCTCTTATTTACTTCTCAGAATATTGCTTGACTCAGGTCAGCTTTAAAGAAAAGGCAACTCCTTGAGCTGGGCAGCCTAGTAATTTAATGTAATTAGAAGCTCTTACACCGTAGGTATTGGATAGTTCTTCAGAGTAAGACAGCTCAAGTGCTGAAAATGTTGGGCCTGTGAGGCTCGTGCAGACAGCCCAGTGGGTTTCTGTGAGAGAATTGCTCATAAATTAGTACATGAGAACTACTAATACTTAAAACTTACACTCTTGATTTCAGTAGAGCTCTTCAGTACAAACTGAAGTGATTGAGTGAATTAGGACTACAGTGCAGCAAGGCACTGTGTCAGTGGAGCAGGGCTTTCACATTAGCACTATGGTATGTTTTAGTCCATATGCCTGAACTGTGACCGTAGCAAAATGAAAGCCCTATTTCTGGCTTCCAGTTGTACTTAAAAACCAGCATAATTTAGCTACTAATGTGCCCCACCCCCGTGCCCTATGTGCATGACCTGTTTGAGGATATGGTCCCCATTATGATACAATAGACTTACCTTTGTGAAGCCTTCAGCTGGTTGTGTAGTGTCTATGCTGTTCCTAGCTTTCCCATAGCTTCTTTGGAGAAAACTCGAGTTTATTCTGCTTAATATTTTAAGAATCACCCAGCTTGCCTCCTTGGGCATCTTGGGCATCAACGTGTTTGACAGCTTGCTCATGAGTAGGCTTATGAAAATGCTACTGGGTGGGCTTTGAAAGTGCTACATAATGCAGACTTGCGGCTTGCATCACGAGGAACATCACAGGAGCATGGTCATGGTAATATGAGAAGTTGCCAGCACTTAATTCTTGGAAAGTAGACTTGCGAATGGTTTTTTTGTGACTTACTCTGACAACCTGACTTTTGTCAGTCTTTACATTGACTTTCTGCCATTAGCACATTATCAGCTATAATGTCTCACAGTATATATTTTCCCTTTAAACCTTTAACATATTTAAAATCCCAAATAACATTTCAGTCAGGAGCACGTATATTTTGGGATTGTTGCCTGTAATTTGAAGGACTACAACGTCTCTGATACTAGTTTACATGGGAAACATAAGCCTATTATCTTAGTAACTGACAGAGTCTGCTGCAAAGGATACAGAAATCCTCCCAGATGATGGTTGAAGTTCTTTCCAGATGTCAAGGATTTGTGTCAAGCATTTGCGTTTACAGTAAGGCTGGCTAATAAGAGGCTGTATCTGAGTTATCGGATTAGTTTGGTCTTTATATAAAGACACTGGAAAAGGATCTTAGTGGAACACAGTATCCAAAAAACATGCTTGGAAAAATCAGATTGCTCAGCTTTGGCTTTTGACTGGTATAAGCTGTACTGGGCCTTTTGCAATTCTTTCAGGTTTCCTGAAACAACTCTTTGGCTTTGTTTGCTTGCAGTATTTTCTCAGAGTACAGCACTGCTCTATTTCACTTTTACAGTTAATTGAAGTGTTTGGACGTCAGCCAGTTTGACCAGTGAGCTACAGCCAGGTTGTTTTATAATCCTGAGGTACTCAGTCCTGAAGATTCTCTGTAGAGATTATAGTATTGAATTGGAATTATTCTCCATATATCCAAAGTATATTAAAGGTTTGTGCTTGAAAGGGGTATGTGGTAGGGCAGGCAGTATTTTATCTACGTTGAATTAAGATTGTTGTAATTGCCCACATTGTCAATCTAGGAAAGGATCATGCAGCCTAGGGGAACTGATAGTGAAGCAAAGGAGACAAAAATCCAGCAAGAGTGTTTCTTTCTAGAGTTCTGGCCCTGTCGCTAGCCTTGCCTTTCAGTTAGGGAAGGGGAGTGTCCTTCATGGGTTTAGACTGGACTGAGAAAGTGGCCCCAGGTACCAAAATATCAGAGCTGTAGCTGGCTGTTTAATTTCACGGTACTGTAGAATATTTGGATCAAAGGCTCACATTTACAGCTTGGCTTTCAATTTGCAATGAAGTTTAGTTCCTAATTGTCCCCCTTTTAGAAAATGAAGCTACTAATTACAACTATTATTTTTTATTTTATTTCATTTTTAGAGAATACGGGGGGAGGGAGAGATAGAAACCTACTGAAGTTTTAAAAGTGTTTCTAGATAATAGTGTTTTTTAAATCTCTTGTGACAAGTAAGACCATTCTTTTGAGTTTCAGGATGCTCTAAAAGTTGGTTTCATAGTTCTATGGCATATTTCATCTGGCTTGTTTATACCTATCTCATAACTTCTTATTGTAAATTTTCTTAGATCAATGTTTAAAAGTAATAATGACTTAGAAATTACTTTAAAGCTAAAAGCTAAATCACAGTACATCATCTAGATAGGATTATTCATAGAAATAATGCTATAATCAGAGCACTTACTGATTTTCCTAAGTTTGTGATGAACAGCGATATACAATTGCAACAACAACAGATTTTTTTTGAAGTATAAAATAGTTTTCTATATCAATTTAATTTTTCAATGCCTTATAACTGTTACTATGATAAAAAGCCCCACCCAAAATACAATTTTCTGTATAAATAACTGTGATAGTTTTCTCTGAAACTTTATGTTCTCCCAACAGAAAACTATAAAATGGCACAGTAATGTGAACTGGGTTACCTTCTCACCAGTGGCAATAAATGGTATTCTAGAAAACAATGAAGTTGTTCATAGTGGGAACATAGACAATAAACAAATTTTTACTGGGATTTTTAAATTGTATCTTTCGAGGGGCAGGGAAATTGGCTAGAGAAGGGGAGTTCATGAACATGCAGCAGGGTCTTTTCAACAAACTGTTGTCATCTGGGGAAGAAGATAGATGTCAGTGTTCTCCAGCCCATCAGGCTATTCTTGCTGGCTCGGAGGCACTTCTGTGTGTATAATTCCAAATGGACATTTCTGGAATAAAGCTACTGCCAGCTCTGGAAACCAAACAAAACAATTGAATGGGATTTCTTGAGGTTGCTGCGTTTTAGGGTTATTTCTTATGCACTCTGGGATCTGAAGTTATTGTTCTGATTCAGTCAGCCCCAAGTTATCTTAGTTATCTCCTATTCAGGATATCAAAGTTCTCTTATTCAATATATACCACATCAAAATGAGTTATTTGCCTTTGGAAAACCGATACTCTGTTCAAGAAAAAAATAATCTGCATCTGATAAGCATGAGGCTAATGCCTGGAATCTGAACAGACCCTTTCTTCTGGGTGAGGCAGGGTCAAGCTCAACATAGTGTTTGAAGTCCTCCATTAAACTTGAGCTCAATTTTATTGTGTTATTTGTTGAAGATGAGTAGATTTTTATTTTCTGCAGGGTTTTGCAGAAGCATGAAAGTGAGTAGGAGTATTAACTGTACTGTATTCTCCAACAGTTCACAGAAATTGCAGCCCAGCTTTTGCTTTTCAAGGCACCTGTCTTAGCTGAGTTTCTGAAACTTCCCTAGCCATATCACCTGTGTTAAAAGGAGCAAAATTAGTCTTGTGGTAGCGTGTTTGAATACTGTAGACCTACTGTTTTCCCCCCTCACCCCTTCATGTGTCAGTATTTGCTTTTGCAGTCTCTAGTTTGAACTTGATAGATTTTTTTTTTTTTTCCCCTCCCTTTAATAGTACTGGAAAATTAATGAAGTTCCTTAGAATTATTAATCTAGTGGAAATGTTTTTAGTGATCTTATTGGAGATCATTCAAGCGGTGATTCAGTCTTCAAATTTAATGAAGCATAAGGCAACAGGCCTCCTGATGTAAATAATGAACTCCATGTCCCACTTTTGTCAAGTTGTTCAGAAAAGAAGGATTCATCTATGCTTCACTGGGTAAACAATGAGAGTCTTCTCTAATGAAACATTTTTTGTAGGTTGAATAAGTGTCAAAATATCAAAATCTGATTTTTCTTGGAGATTTTATGGTGTTTTGTTCTTTTTTTTTTTTTCTTTTTGCACTAATGTTTGTTGCCTAATAAATACACTCTAGCTTATCTCTGTTTGCACTTATTAATGCAAATTGTAAATGTAGTTGTTGAATGGAAGTATAGGTAGTTTTCTTGTGTTAAATTCATAGTTAACTCTGAAGGAAGACAGCAACACTTAAAATGACACTGCTCTACTGGGGCATACTGAAGCTCAGGAACAGTAGGTATTGAAGGAGCAAGGACTGTGTGTAGAACATTAACTTTCTGTGCTCATTTTGTCTGCAACTTTATGGTGCAGAGAGAACAAGAAAATAGGAAAGTGGGCAGAGTAACAAAAACAAAATTAAAAAGAAAACATAATGAGGTATGTAAGTTTCTGTATAACTATTTGCAAGTGAGCTTTTCTGTAGCTTTAACATGGTACCACATCACATGAGTAGAAGGCTTGTGACACTTTCACAGTATTCAGGAGTGACAGCAAGGTTGCATTATGAGCAGAACGGATCTTACAGTTGTGAAATTGCACATTTTGTTTCTAGGTTGTACTACAAAAAAGCAGGAAAATTCCTTTGTGAGGATTCAACTGGGACAGCACACAATGATCGATGTATTCACCATGGTGATATACGCTGTACTTCTGGACAGTGTAATCAAAACTCAGTTATCCATGAGTAGTTTACCTGGACGGTGCATTTTCCATGCTGCAGATGCAGGATTCCCGTAGTTCCATGCAGTGCTAAGTTAGGCGTGGTGGGTGCTGGTGACTGAGATGCACTGCTGTAGAGAAACTGCGGTCCTGCTCTCTGCTCATCTCAGATGTGAAAGCAGTTAACTTCCCTGTGCATGGATTGCAGCCTGCACTAATAAGTCTGCCAGAATTAAACAGACTTTCAGCAGAGCTAGCCAGTGTCATTACGATACTCCAGGAACTGGAGACAAAGAACTATACCATGTGAGTTAACATTTTTACCGTATTATCTTAAGTTCCCGGTGGGTTTGTTAGGTCTACCTTGGCATTGATTCTGTGGGGAATTAGGCATTTGTGCAGAGCTGCCCATACCCTAGCTCTAGGTCACCTTGTCCTCTGGGTTTTGGAGGTGTTCTGTTGTGTGACTACTGGGAGGTGTGCAAATTTTGATGGTGACCCTGAGCTGAAAGGTTTGCCAGTCCGTACCGCCAAATAATGGAGCACCATTGGTGTGTGGGATCTGATGTTGTGAACAACCAGTGCCTCTTTCCACTGAAGACTCAGCAGTAACTAGGAGTGAGTAGGGCATAAAGCAGTGAGTGAACTACTACTTCAGAGTCCTCTCTGGAGCTGACATATGGTCTGAGAACACGCTGTATCTCATCCAGCAAGCTTTTGGTATGCAGTGCTGCACACCTTCATCGGGCTCTCGAAACCTCTCTGTGTTTGTCTATTGGATGTGTTCCCACACTGTAGTCAACCATTGCAGATGGTTATGTCCGCTTGTTGTCTCCAAATACATCATGACATTTATCCCAAGATACTACCAATTGTCATATGCGTAATCAATTCTGTAATTTACTGTCACCTGTTGTAATTAATGTCCATATGTAGATAGACCTACCCTTTTTAATGACATGCTAACAATATATTCAAACATGAGCCAAGATTAAGTTAGAGCTAGCTGTAAATTTAACTGATTCCTGTGATGACTTTTGAAAAGATGTCTGTTTCGTTAAAGATTGCCCGCTTCATCCAAGCCGATCCAAGGGAAAGGAGAGTCTACAAATAATCTTACAGGGTAAGCTCATATTTATGGATCCATCATGCTTATAGCTGTTGTGAAGTTTTGTGTGTGGGGGGGTTTTGTGTGGTGTGTTTGGTTTGGTTTTGTTGGGTTTTTTTTTGAGGGGGAATTCAAAAGTGGTGTCTTGAGCTAGAGAAAGAATTAGTGCTTAGGATGAGAGAAGTGCATCTGGAGAGATGCAGAGAAATGCAGCAGTGGGCAAGGGAAGAATTGCAGCATAAGATCGGTGCTCCCTTGCAGCTGCCATTACTGCCTCTCTGTTCTCAGCACAGCAGAATTAACTGTCACAGGTAAAGAGTAATCTCTACCCTCTCAGATCCTCAGTTGAGAATGTTCTACTTCTTTATTTAAGATTAAATCAATCTGGATTGCCATTGGAAATTCAACCTTTTCCTTAGTTCAAAGTTAGAATTTTATACCATATCTGTATCTAATTTAGCTATTGTAGGTTGATTTCTGGTGATGAAACATGTTTAAGAATATTTTTTTCATATTAATTTTATGGATTTATCTAGATCTATACCTGTAAACAAAATAAGCAAGAAGGTCTAAATACCACAAAACAAGGGATATTAAAATCTGCCTCTAAGATTTAGGAGCACAAATCTCATTGAGGCATGGTCTCAAATTACATGGTATTTTAGAAAAGTCTGCCAGAATATGCATACAATGACATGCCACATGCATATGGATTCTCCTGGAAACAATCACTTCCTCATTCGAACCCTGCCACTGTCTCCAGGCAGATGCACAAAAATTCCTTCTTCTAAGTTGGAATATTCACAGTACTTGTGGCTGTCTACTACTCCATAATTTTTTTTTTTAATCAGAATGTGTAAATCTAAACCTGGAGATTTTTACAATTTTAATATCGCATGAAGAAACAGGTTAGTATTTGAAAAGCAGTGAATTTAAAAAAAAAAAAATGCCAAGAAAGAAACAACAGAATAAGTTGTTAACTTAATAGAAATCGTAAGGGAAAAAATCTTCAGATGGATTTCAATTATTTCTTAAATTTCTTTGCTCCTTATGTTGTTTTTTTTTTTCCTCTCCTAACCTTCCTGGCAGGCTTTTAGCTCATCTGTAAGATAGAAGAAAAATTCAAACTTCTTCAAATCCAGATGAAGATGTCAAAATACTTTTTTAACCACCATCATTCTCTTTGTGTAATAATGGAGTAATTTGAGTATTTGCTGTTACATCCTGTGATTAGACTTCTGATTTTAGACAGTTTTAACATTTGATATGAAATTTTAGTCTTGTTTTAAACTTTTCCCTGTCTGCTACCTCTATTCAGGGCTGCAAATTGTGCTCTCAGTAGTACGTGATGAGAGGGATCAGTCCACTTGCTCCTCCGAGCTGACTTTTAGCAGCGCTCTGTGGAGGGGCAGTTCTGTTTACATCAAATGAACATGTGTGTTCAAAGTGTTAAGGAACAGTTTAAGAAAATCAGTATGATCCTTTCACTAAGTAGCACTAAAGATTACGTATGGTATCAGAGTTTGATACTGGTGAGCTGATCACAAAAAGGCACACTGGACATTTCATGCCAGAGACTTTTTTTTTTTTTTAATGGTTTAGGATGCCCCTGAGAAAAAGACTGACCACATAAATATTTTGAAACTTCTTGTTTATTTGGAGATTTCACTAAAAGCTAATGGAGACTTTTAATAAAGATAATATATTCCCTTGTCACTTCTTTGTCTGTACAGCAGCCTTCCTTGTTTGGAAGGGAAGAACTTCAATTTGCTGATCTATTTTAAGTGAGTTGGAAAGTTTTCTGCTTTTGACAGAACAGCCAGAAGGAGAGGAAGGTTTCACTGGTGTTTGTACTGTCAGGCTGCAGAGCAGCTATGCCAGGCTTGCTGTGTCAGCCAGAACAAATGTTGTTTTGTAAATGACTTTCCTGTTGGTGTGTTTAGGACTGTCTCCTTTACCAGCCATTCTACGAGTGGACAGAGCTGAATGGGCTATCCCATTGTCTTGTTTTTCACAGAATCATTGGTGCTGGAAGGGACCTCTGGAGATCTAGTTCAGCTACCCTGCTCAAGCAGGGTCAATTAGAGCATGTTACTCAGAGTCATATCCATTCAGGTTTTGATTATCTCCAAGGACAGAAACCCCACAACCGTCTCTGTGTGGTTTGAGTGTTCAATCAACCTTGCAATAAAACAGCCTATTCCTATATTTTAAATTACAATTGAAATGGAAGTTGCCTCTTGTCCTATCCCCTTCAGGGTAGATCCCTGTTAAGAACCCTGCTGATCACAAATCTTTAAGCCTGACGCTTCAGCCAGTCCACCACTTACCTAGTTCATACTTAATCAGTTTGTCAGTGAAGGTGTTATGTGAGACAGTGCTGAAAGCCTTACCAGCATGAAAATAAACAATATCTGCTGCTTTCCTCTCATCCACCACACCGCTCATCACAGAAGGCCATCACATTGTCCAAGCATGATTTCCTCTTTGTAAATCCATGCTAACTACTGCCAATTACCATCTTGTCTTTCCTATGGTTGGAAATGATGTCCAGGATTATTTGCTGCACCACATTCCGTGGGAGTGAGGTGAGGCTGGCCAGCTTGGAGTTTCTGGGTCTTCGTCCTGCAAGAAAGGAGTGACGTATATTTTCTTCTAATCCTCTCCCAGTCACTGTGACCTTTCTGAAAAGTAGTGGAGAGCAGCCTTGCAGTCATACCAGCTGGCTCCAGTGAACAGGGAAAATGGAGGAAACAGTGGTAAAGTGAGTGGACTGGGTTTCCTGACAGCGAGATAGCAAATACATGTTCTAGTTTAGTTTTTTAGATTTTAGAATTTTTAGAATTTAGGTTTTTTAAGCACAATAAGTAGCATTTTATGCATAAGGGCATTCAGGGAAATACCTGGTATCCAGCTGGCTGGAATCGGAAGAATTCTTCCTGTCTTTAAACAGTATGTAGGAAAAAGTTACATTAATTTTGTTTTACAAAGAGAAGAAGGGCTGAGCATATGCAGACTCATGGAGACAGATTATTCTCAAGGTTAATTGAGATATATCAGCCTGCACTAGCTTTCTCTCTCACAATTTTCTGCCTGATTACCAGTACAAAGTGGTCAAATACATGCACCTCTGTTCAGAGCAGTTTCTGTAAGGTTAGTGCTCCCAAGAAAGATTGAATTTAGGAGGGTTGTTTCAAGGCTGAGAAAATTAATAAAACTAGAGAATAAGTTATTTATAGGCTCATGGAAATCTAACAGGGAGGGGCATTCAGCATGTCCAGGTGCTTCGGTTGTCCTTGGTATGCAGGCGCTCCTGATATGGCTTTCCCCATTTACACAAACCTAGAATTTCTTCTGGAGGCAATCTAGAATTCAGAGGCAGGAAGGTTAATTTTGTGATGTGAACTGTAGATTGCTCCTGTGGCATCATGGTTCAGTCTTGGGAAAATAAAAGGTAACTTTCTGTGAGACTCGTTCTGGAACTGCTATCTCTTAACATATTACAAGATTACTCTGCACATTGGAGCTCCTTTTCTGTATTTATTTGATACTATTTGTAAGCTATTTAATTTCAGGAATAAGGACTTTAACTCGATGAGCCAAACTTCTCTTTCTTAGTAGAAGTGTGTATTTCCACTTGAAATCAATGGGAATTTCATGTTCACAGCAGCTTCAGACTCAGCTTCTAATGTCCATTGTTGCATATTTGGTGGGACAGGAAGACTGGAGATTATTAAAGATCAGTAATTAAGGGCTTTTTCAAAGAACTGCACAGGAAAAGATGGGATATTTAAGAGTATTTATCATTAATTTGAAAAACATGGTTTCAATTGGCAGACTTTGTTAGCTGCGTTTGTACAGTGGCAGTAAAGGTTTCTGTGTCTGTACTCTGGTGAGGTTAACAGAATGGGATTCAGGATAAAGAATAGTAGATAATGACCAGTATAGTTTTAGCACTAAATTATAATTAATTTAAACTTGCAAAATGATCAGAGTCATTGTGCACTTCTACCAATCTGTAGTACAAATATTTACAAATAATTAGGATTATTAGGATATTTATATGTGACTGTGAACCATACTTGGCATTTAGATGTGGAGATGTGAATTATGGATTGTTATTTTTCAACCAGTTCTAACAGTGAAGCGGAATGATGGAAAAACACATGGTAGCTGGCACAGGACAGGCTCTGGTAGCAAATGAATGTTGAATTAAGCTATTAGGCAAGAAATCAAAATGAGGATTCACTCTAAGACAACACATGGCACATGATAACAGAGCAGGTCTGGAAATGACCATAGAAACTGGCAGGGCATTGCTAGCACCTGGTAGCGTCATCTATAGCCAGCATCCCACACTGGGAACTCTAGAATGGCATGAACATTTATCTTGTCTCTTTTGAAACATTTTGAGATTTACTTGCTGAAAAGGTTTGGTTTTTTTTTTTTTTTTTTTTTTTTTTTGCTGTGAGTTACTAAGATCTGACTGAAGCCTGACATCAGAGTTTTAGTTGTGTCCTGAAATTGCTTGAGGATGGAAAAAGGGATATGAAATGAGTTATGAGAAGGGATCAGAGTGGATGATGTTAGTTTTGGTTTCCTCCTAATGCCCTGCACATGGTGTGGTAGGAAAGAAGAATTTGCCAAAGATGATGTGTTGAGAGCAGTAGCACTCTCACCCGTGGTCAGAAAAAGCTGTTGCTGCTTTTTCAGCTTCATGCTCTCAGAGACGCTTGTATAGTCAGTAATATGTCATGTTAGGTACGCGTTTATGTTGTCAGACAAGCATCCAGGAATAGCTGTCCATTTCCAGAGCAATTTTCAAGGTTTGTTACATCCTGTGGAATCTGTCTGGTCCATCACTTAGGCTGTGGGCAAAGGAATAGCGTTATGGAAAACAAGCGGCATCGGTTCTTGTCTGTCTCAGTCCATCTGGTGAAACATCAAGTGCATAGGAGCACTTGGTCCAGTAGAGTAGTTGGGGAAATGTGCTGCTGAAATTAAGAAAATCTGAATAAGTGTACTTGGTTCATCTGACAACCTGATGAGAACAAATTTTTACCAGCGACCAGACTGCACATACCCTGTTTTATGAGACCTCTTGCTGTTTTCAGTACTGAGTGGTCTAATTTCCAGTGTGCCTCTGCGTAACCTCCTGTGGCAGCTATACTTGTCACAGCTCAGTAATAGTTTTCAGTAGCTTCAGCAGCTGACAGCTCTCTCTAGAAATACAATGTCATTTATACTGCTTTATAGCACTTGGCCAAAGTCAGAAGATATCCCATCAAACAAGCCTTGAAACTTGGTGGAGGCGGGAATTGGGATTTTCAAAGCTAAGAGGTTCCCTCAGTATTAAGATGCTTGTATGTGGGAGTAGTCTGCTTTCTTTTTTATTAAATACAGATACTAGAAATCTTGTAAGCATTCAAATCATAGAATTTTTTTTCAACTGCCTTAATGAGAAATTTAGTAGCATTTCTAATTTATTACATGGAAGTTACATAACAGAAATACTGCCGGTATTCTGCACATGCACTTAGAAGGGCAAGTATTACGTGAAAGAGATTTTAAATAGTATTAAATACTTCCTTGTAGAATTTGTAGAATCCAGACATAATTATTGAAATATTTTAAACAGTCAACTTTGACTATAATTATCCAGTAGTTCTTCTGTACCCATGCAGCTATAGAAATAATTTAATGAAATACAGTGAATGTTGAAATATGTGTATACACACACTGTAAGTTGACAAATGAAAAAAAAAGTGACAATGTCTATTGGTTTGGGGGGG
>WHYT01017232.1:61746-87822 GCA_009806455.1 Tetrax tetrax | reverse complement strand
TTTTTTTTTTTTTTTCTGTTTTTCCCCTTCTTAAATACGTTATCGCAGAGGCGTTATCACGGGACATTCTGCTACCAATTGGCTCAGCCTTGGCCAGCAGTGGGTCCGCCCTAGGCCCAGTCGAGTCCACTGAAGAAAGGGGAGCGACTTCTAGCAGTTTCCTACAGAAGCTGCCACCTTAGGCCCCCTCACTAAACAAAACCAGAACATGGTAGTATTCCATCACTATGTGATTAATATAATTGTAGGATTTGGGGTCATTTTCTACCCCAGGCTGGAACATCGTTAATCTCAACCCCATCGATTTCACTCTGCTTGGGAGGAAACGCGAAAGCCATGTTGATTTTTCACTGTTCCTGAATCAAACCTGAACCTGGGCATCAAAAGTCTGGTTGTTTGATGGAAGCCCTCTCTATTTTCCCTTACTGAAGGGAGGGGGATCTATTTTGATGTGTTGAATGAGACTGCAAATATTAGCACTGCTTTTTGACTAAATCTTTTATTTCAGTTTGATATGTTGGATTTGGTTGAAAATTGAATTTTCAGTTATTATGTCTTTATCACAGTTGGGCTGCTTCATAATTTGCCGCTTACTCTGAATCAAGTAGAATGATTGCTGGCTTATTTGAGCTCTTTTGTCAGTAGGAGTCCTTCAGTTGATATTAGTGGATTTTGAAAAAGGTGCATTATGTGCAACTTACGTTCTGGTGTTGGCTGCCTAAGAAACAGCTGATTTAGTCAAATACCTTTATTGTATTTCAAGGATCTCAATTCCCTTGTCTCTATTTGTTATTTAAATCCAGTGTCTTGAACCTTATTTTGACAAGTATCTGAACTCAAATATCCAATTCTGTCAAAAGCGTGCTTGGAAAAAAAAAAAGAGCTTTTTTTTCTCTCTAAAAAATGCTATTAAAAATTCCTTCTATTCTTAATTTCTGTAAGTATTTTGAAAAGGCTACTTCTAATATACAATATATATCAAGTTTATTATTTTAAATTAGAGCAATTTTCTTTTTCTTGAAGACAAAAAAACTGTGCAGATTTTGTCGTTCTGCAATACCTGATAATACTGGTAAAAGAACTTGCTATTTCTTGCTCATAGTTTTCTTAATCTGCTTTGGTTTACATTTTGCATTTTAAATAACGCTATGACCTATACAGGATTGAAATGCTCAAGCTATGTTTCTATAATATCTCCTCCTTATTTTTACCGCACTGATTTTATTGAAAGCTTAAAAAGATAATGTAATGGACATTTCATAGTAACAGGGATATAATTAAATAGGAAATACAGTTTATTCCTGTAAAAATTTGTGATTATTAATGGAGTTTTTATTGGAATTAGAGAAATATAATTATTTTACATTTTTCTGCAGATGTTTTATTTAATAGCCTAAAATTCTAAAGACAAAGTACAACCATCTGTGTTCTGTAGGTTTCAGCTAAGAAAATTTGCTTTTGTGTATTAAATTCAATATAGTTCAAATTACTGTATGCATAATCGAACTAAAATAGAATAAAAGGTATTTAAATGTAAACTATGAATGTTTACAGGAAAAAAAAAAAAAAGCCACTTCTGTTTCAGTAGTCCCTGTATACTTTTAAAGCAGAGTCATTAAATGTCCACTCACAGTGTTTTAAAACGATAAACTGAAATCTCCTCATGGTCTACGTTTTAGTAGTCAGATCTGCAGACCTGTCACTCTGGGTGCGGCTTCTTATGAAGACTTCAGAGGAGGTTTAGAGATCTCTGGGGACCTTTGGTTAGAGCTGCACGTAATGATTCGCAATTAGGTCAGGTAATGGTGGGTGTCAGCATTCCGCAGCAAATGGAGGCTGCAGTGTTTTGGGGATGGAAGGTGGGTTGAATTTCAAAAGCCATAAGATGCTTTTGCTGAAGTTCAGGAAGGACTAGAGAAATGTTGCTTTATGCTCATTTATATAATTAGCCCCATAAAGGATATTTTAGATTTTAAAAAAAAGCCAAACACCTAACCGAAGAAAAACCCCCCACTTTGTTTTGCATTTCAAAAATAAACACGCCCACACAACATGATGACCTCTTTTAATGCTTTGTTTCAATTGAAGTTTTATGTCCTGTGAAGCTGTGTTAACGTAATATAAAATATTTGCCTGCATGTTTTACTAAGCGTTTTGCTGCCTTCTCATAATTTTATGTTTTCTTAAGAATTAATCATTTCTGTGCTATTTATGTACAGTTAAAGATTATCGTAAGTATTCTGAAATAATTCTATTGTCTATTCATATGACAAATAGATTAAGAATCTTGGCTATGAAAAATAATTTTTACAGTCTAATTATCATTTGGTTGTTAATGTTCTCAAATAATATGATTCTTTTGTGATAAAGGAAGACGCATTCTATCTCCAGGAGCTGCATCATTTTTCAGACTTCTTAAGTGGAGGTTTAGAAGTTTTCCCAAAGAAAAGACTGATTTTTCTTAATAGATTACACTGATGTGGTGCATTGCATCTGAAAGCCTCATTGCTTACATAAACATTATTATTATTATTCATCTATGTTACAGTAGCATCTAGAATCCCCTACTGAGATCAGTTCCCATTGGTGCTAAGTGCTGTGCAGAATAACTGAATGAAACAAATTCTCCCCAAACACGCTGATTTCTGAGCACACATTCTGAGTACATGCTCTGTGCCAGGGAATTACACTGAGCGTGAAGCTCCCTTCTCCCCGCTGATGGGACTTGTTGGGCTAAAGAGTCCTGTGGGAGAGGCGTTCCTCCAGGGAGACAGAACAGAAGGACAAAGTGTAAGTCTCAAATACAGCTGCCATAGGCCAATATGCTTGGGAAATACAGATTTAGATCTTCCTCCATGAATTCTGAGTGAACCATTATAGGTAGACTTAATAAAATGAATTGTTCTCATACAAAATGAGATAGTTAGAAGTGGAATATTTTCATTAATTATTGTTTCAGAAAAAAAAAGATAAATCTGAAATCAGTTGATACTTTATGGTACCTGAGTATTACATCTGTACATAGAATACAACTATGTATATTAAGTTGACTGAAGAAAGGAGAGGATCTGCTTTTTTTTCCTAGGATAAATCTTTAATATTCTTTCAGTGTAACAAAGGACTGTTTTAGTAAGCTGGTAAGCAAAGTAAGTCAATTCACTAGTGGTTTTCTAGAGCCAGTGTTTTAGGTAAAAACATCTTCATCAATTTAATAAGAACTAGGAACCATGTTTCCCCAGGGTTCATGCATTTTCATGCCTTCTCCCCATTGCCACATAGCAGATACAAGCCCTGGACTATCTGTGTGTTGGCGGCTTAAATGAGCAGTGAAAATTCAGGGTACTGTTCTCTTTAGTTTGCTCAAGAACCTGATGGTGATTTTTAGTGTGAATGTGAGGGGATCGTTCTGTACTTTGGAAGCTACTTCACTTGTCATTGAGCCATTCTGAAAGCTTTCTGAGGCTATTAATCTGAGGATGGAGATCAGAGGCTTTTTTTTTTTTTTTTTAAATGAAAGCATTGTTCAGATAATTGTGGAAGTAGTGAGAATGTGAGCTCTGTGGTCCAGGTGAACTGGAAAGCTGGGGTCTGTCTGTGGGCTTGTGGTTGCAGGAAACTTGCATTTATTAGTGTACTGACATAGTTCTGCCTTTGTAACTTCCAGGAGAGCACTAGAAAAGTATCTCCTTTTCTGTTTCTTTGAAGTCACTTTGGAAATAAATAGGATATTTTATTTCAGAATGAAAGCTTTCATCTAGCAAGTTCTAATAGTGTAATTAGAATATTAGAGATAAGCTGCAGGTTATGCCACGGTCTCTTCTGTGCCATCTCTGGCTGCAGAGGTGCTTGGAGTCCGTGCTGAGCTCTGTGCCACTGCTGCTCTGTCCCCAGCACAGCTCACTCTCACGGCCTTGGCCTGGGCCTGCCCTACGGGTTATCTGAATGGTCCTGGGTAAGGGCCATGGGTGTCCCTTCCCAAAAATTCTGAGATAGATTTTGTACTTTGACTCCCACTGACAGAAAAGATTTTGGCTCTCAGTGATCTGGATTTACTTCAGTGGGGAAGTGGTGTACGCTCACAGCCTTCGGGTCCACAGCTGTGTGGATCTGAGAAAACGGTATGTATTTTTTTTAAAAGTATGATTTTTTTTTGTTTGTTTGTTTGTTTTTCCTCTGAAATGATGTAGAGAAATGAAAATTTGTGCCTGTCACTAAATTTTTTAAAGAAATGCAGCGAACCTTTTAAAATTGAAATTTTACTTTTTAGGCTTTTTACATGTATTTGTAAACACTTTGTCATTATATTTTGCTGTAAGTTTATAAATGGTATAATTAAAGTTTACCTACTGTTTGCTTAATATAGGTCCAATTTGTAAAGTTTTATCCCACTTTCCTATTGAAAAGACAAAAGCAAGAAAAGCAGCGTAAGTGAAATTAAAAGGGAAAAATAACTTCAGAAGTGAATTCAGGTGTAATACTGTTTGGGTGTGAGGGTAGGCACAAACGGGGAGACATTTGCTTTAACTGGGGACATGGGGACTTTGTAGTTCCCTGTCCTGAATGCGGCTCCAGTATTTCTACAGTCCTACTCCAAAGTGAAGGTTTGCTGTTACTCTGCTGGAATTGCCGTGGTGCTGGTAGAGACTGTTCAGCCTGTAGCCGGTCTGGGCGAGACACGTTCTTGTCCTGCAGCCTCTGCTGCAGGCACAGATCATAAAGGTGCATCCAGCCTTGTTTTGAAGAAGGCAGCTCAAGTACCACGAGCCGTGTAGCTATGACAACACTTACCCTAGGGTGGCTCCTTGGTCTTAGGCTCTGTTTCTCTGATTTAGTTCTTAATACAACTGTTTTACTATTGTCTTCGACAGGTTTTATGCCGTATACTTTGCTTTGTGAGCAGTTTCCACACTGGTTAGTTTGAGGCTACCTTGACTTCCCTTACGCGTGCCGAGTGGCCTGTCAATTCTTTTTACAGCAGTCAGAATGCTACTCTTGCCAGATGTTGGTAGGCAGCAGCTGGAACATTTTAAGGTTTAAAGCGATACTTGACACTCTAATTTCTGAGGCACGTTCACTGTCTGTGTATTCAAATATTTGAAGACAGTGACAGGCGGAGAGATAGCTATCTGTGTTGTTTTCCGTAAGGTATTCACAGAGCTTTAAAGCTATTGACTGGAATATTAACATTATACACTCATGGTATGTTGGTTTTCTGCTGTACATTGACCAAGTGTTACGACTGTTTTGTGCAAGTACCAAAGTTTAGAGACTGGAAGATTGGAGAGAAACCTACTCCGTCGTAAGGAACTTTGTCTCATACATATAGGGCAAACTTAACAGACAACTAAGCCAAACTAACATTTGGTTTCTGTTAAAAGGAGACATCCTGCTTCCTACTCCTCCAAATGCACACAGATGTGTTGGTGGTTCTGGCTGCCCATTCCTCTCTTTATCTTTTATGCTGGCTCCAGCCCTACTTGATTTCTTCGCTGAGCCAATTCAACCGGGCAAGAGAGAAAGAAAAGTGAAGAGCTTTCTGTGAACTTAACCTTTGTTGGCTCAGTGCAGGCTTCAGCAAGCATCACTAAAGTGCTAGGAAGCAGGAGGAGATGGTGTGCGTGAGAGCAGGGCTCAGGAGGATCTCCCCCTTGCTGACCTCTGGATCACCACCAGCTGTAATAGGTGGCTTGGGTGGCCAAGCCCCAGGGCTTTGTGTATTGCCAAGGGAACAAAGCAGATGAAGGGTTGAAATGTGATTGTGCTGGTACTGCAGAAAACAGACAAAGCAGACCAAAGCCTGAAATGTTGGTGCACTCATGCTTCTCTTAAAATTACTAATTTCTCCTTAAAACTTGTCAGTTCACAGTTTTTACTCTGCAGTGAAAAGCAGAAGACAGGACACCACGTAACTGCAGTACTGCAAACTGCGTTTTAGCGTTACTCTTCCTGCATCTATAGCTGATCTGACTATTAGCAGGGAGAAGTAAAAAGATACTGTTATTCTTCTTTTTTATGTCAGATGCTTGTCTATGAAGTATCTTACTTTATGATAAAACTTAAGATCTGTTATAGGCAGTTGTTTTCTTATTTAGCTTAGATGCCTATGTGATGATTATGGCCAGTCACTCACAGGGCAGATCTTTTCTCAAACATGTTTAGAAGGAAGATTCCTTCTATGTTTCAGGCTTTTTTCCTTGGGAACATTGCTTTTTCCAGCTTTGTAACTTCGCAGTGTGAAGCCCATTATGTGATTGCTGAGGTTTTCCAAGTATCACATTCTCTGTTTCTTAATTTCCAGCCTGTAGGAAGAAAAAAAAACCATGCTTGATTTATGTAGGAGTTTTGCTTCTCTGTGTTGCTGAGGGCATGTGTCTGAGACAATTGCAGAGGTGGTTAAAATAAAGCATCTCTTGTTTTGATCAAAGAGTAGGAGCAACTTGTGCCTGATAAAAGATTTACATGACTGTAGCTTAATGATCTTTTTGAACAGACCTGAAGTTAAAAAGATTGGTTTAAAATGATTGTCAGACTGTGGGCTACAGATAAGAGATTTCTCTGATTATTGTTTCTGCTGGGACTCATGAAACAACTACCACAAAAAAAAAATAAAAAAATACTATATTCAACATAGTGTTAACCAAGAAATGTCAACACTTACGGGGAAGCAACCCTTGGCATGTTGAGAACTAAACTGAACTAGATACTTAGAGGTATGAAAAGCTTCGGTATTGGAGGCCTTCAGTTACTCAAGCTTTGTTTGATAGCAGTGTATTGACAACTTACTCTAGTGTGAAGTCCTAACCTGTATCTAGAAAATCTAACAGCAATGACTTCTCAAGCAGCTACTATTTGAGATATCATTAATGATATATAGGTCTGAGTAGACTACTGTCAAGAAGTGTGGCTTAAGAGACATTCTTGATCTTGCCACATCCTGTGGCCATTTGAGCAAGTGATTAAAGTTTATCGAAGACGAGATCTATGACTCGCTTCCCAGGGTGCTAAATGGGACTCTGATCCTTCCTTCTGCCTGCTCTGTGTGCTTTAAGTAAGCTGTCAGAGGCAGACAGTCTCTTGCTTCTTGTTATATGCTTATCAAACATCAACATGATGAGACCTTTTATCAGGTGGCTCATATGAATGCTACTGTAGCAATAATACTGTAATAAATAATGATAAAACCTGTCTCATTTCCTGAAATCCAGTTCTCATATGTGCTTCTAGAAAATGAGAGCCTTAAAAATCATTCACCTAGAGAAATGAGAACACAGTGCTAATCACATCAAAACAATCTGAAATCCAGTGTTGCTTTCATTATCCTAAAGTCAGCAATATGCTATCCTCATTGTTCCTTTGTATAATAGAATTTATTGAGGCTATTCATCCTTCACACACACTGCAGAAGTGCACTTTGTAAAGCTGAGAAAGCTGTGCGGTTAATAGTGTAATAATTCAGCAAGAAAAACTGATTTGCAAGTGACCCATGTATCAGGCTGTCAATGGTGCTTAAAGGTAGTTCATAAATTCTTGACAAAGAAAGGTGTAGGCTTTGGGGACCACCCTTTTTTTATAAATAAAATGGCCTTGTAAGAGTCGGTCACAGGAGCTTAATGCAGAATGTTATTCTTGCATGTAATTTACTTACCACCGGAGAAGAGGGAAGGAAAACAACATTTTGTGATCAAGAGCTAACACAAAACCACTACATCTCTAAGGACTGAGCAGTTTTACTTGAACTTAGACTGTGTCAGAGATGCTGCAATATTCCTTCTGCCCCCTGCCAGTTTCCAGGGGATCTTGAGCAGTCAGGTTTTCAAGGTCATTGTTCTTTAGGTCATACTCGGGCATATAACTGCCTCCCGGATGTGACACAAGGCCATAATTTTTCTCTTTCTGTTTGTGAGAACCTTGTTAGGTCAGTAGTGCTAAGAAAAAGCTGTGTCTTTGCCTGCTAATACCACATTCAAATTAAAAATTATCTGGAAACTAGAATTTACCTGAATAGAAATGATCTATAAATGCTGATGTTGCTGTGCAATCTCTGGGCACTTACTCTGAAGCAGGTTACGCTGTAGCACTCAGCTTGCTGAATGAGAAATAAAGGAAGACTTTATTCTTAATGGCCAATCTTTGAATGATGAAAGGATTGTTTTGCCCTCTTACCTTTGTTTCTTTGGAGGGGTCTGGCAGCAAATGCTGCCCTTACATTTCCCTGATTGTGGGGGCTTTGTCTGTGAGTGTTGTGTGTTGGTTGAGGAGGTCTGAAATTGCTGTGGTGTGCTGTCACAGGGTGGCTCTGCAGTGCCCTGGCCAGTGACCAAGTGTATTGGGTTTGCATGGCAAGGTTTTGGTAGCAGGGGGGGCTACGGGGTGGCTTCTGTGAGAAGCTGCTAGAAGCTTCCCCTGTGTCTGGCAGAGTCAATGCCTGTCCCCCTGCACCACTGGGACGGAGGAGGGAGAATTTGGGCGTGAAGTTAAGATCTGGAAGAGGGGAGGGGTGAGGGGAAGGCATTTTTGAGATTTGTTTTTGTTTCCCCTTATGCTACTTGGGTTTGATTGTTAATATATTAATTTTCCCCAAGTTCAGTCTGTTTTGCCAGTGGTGGTAATAGCTGAATGATCTCTCCCTGCCCTTATCTCAACCCACAAGCTTTTCATTGTATTTTTCTCTCCTCTGTCCCCCTGGGAAGAGGGGAGGATGAGCAAGTGGCCACATGGTCTGTAGCTGCCAGCTGGGGCTAAACCATGACGCCGAGTTACACAGAAGCAGACCTGGCTAAAAACCTGAGATACTGGTGACTCTTCAGGGATGAACAGTGATTTTGCACCAGCTGTGTATGTGCAACAAGGTGTGTCATACTAAAAGCAGTTCTCAGTGTTTCTGTACAAATTTAAGATAGATGTAGGTTTAAGTATTTAAGGATTATTTAACAAAAACATATTTTTATGGGTTTATATTCCTCCTACATGTAGAACAGGTACAGCAGCTCAATAAATGCTGAAGCTATTGATTACTTTAATAGCCCGTTAGTCTAGAATGTCCCATCAAGTCAATCAGTACCTCGTGATTTCAGACAAAAATGCAATGTGGTAGGTTTATACACACTTTAGCAGATTTGGGATGTGTGGATGGAAGCTTTTTTAAAAATCTGATTTCTATATAATGAAAACATAAATCAGAAGTATGCACTCAAGCAATCTATTCAGATTACTCAACTGGATTTTTGCAGGGGGCACTGAATGATTGCAGATACGTTTCATAATGCTTCCTACTAGGCTTTTTTTACAAAAACAGGAGCTAATGATCAAGGTATAAATGAAGGTATGAATTAGACGTCAAAGGCATCCCTAAGAAATGTATTGAAGGGCCTAGTGGAAGAAATTATACATTATGACACACAGGCAGATCACATCAGATATCAGCAACAGTCATACAGGAATCCAGGAAATTGATTTTCTTTAGAAGGATTTTTATAATTACCCTTTAGAAAATTAGTATAATGACAGTGTACATAAAATGTCTGTTTAAAACAAACAGAAGGCAATAGGAGAAAGGTTGTGTTTTATAATCTGGTTTTATAATCTCCTTATCTTCCACATCACTGGGAAGTTGAGGTTCAGAAATGATTCCCCAAGATGGTCTCTGGTTGACAGTACAATATTAACCACCAACACTTCCTTATGGGTGCTTTCAAGGACAACAATTAAATATTTTGCCTTGTTTAAAAGATGGCATTAAGGTGCTGTGACAAACACCTAAGCTGCTGCACTCAGTGCTGTAACTGGAAGTGGTTGTAGGTGACTTGGATGTATTTGAGGAGAAACTGAAATTTGTATTACCCGCATTAGCTATGCAAAAATTCTGTTCTACCTTTGTTCCTCACTGGTTGTGCTGCTGTTCCTAGGAAGAAAAGCCTGTGTTCTCAATACTGATATTCTAGACTTACTGAAAGAATGATAATGGAGCCAGTGAATATTAAAGTTTATTGTATTAATAAAAAGTCAGAATCATAGGTCTTACTCAAGCAAATTTACTTTAAAGGGTGGAATTTATTTTGTCTTAATAAAAAGCTGAGTAAAAATGGAATGTAGATCGATTACCGAAGTTACAGAGCAAGGCAGTCATCTGTGGATTTGCATTTGTACTCTGAGGTGCAGATGCTGTGAGTGTTACTCTTTACCTGTGCTCATTCAGTTTAGACCTTCAGTAAGTCTAGGAGCAATTTATTAAGGGAGCTAGTGGGGCAAAAAATTTATAATCCTTGATATTTAGGGAAATCAAATTACAGCACATCAAGTTTTTGCTCAGCAAAACATGCCTGTAAGGGAAAAAAGAATGCAATTTCCAGCTTTTTTTTTTTTTTTCAAACTGTTTTCTACAGGGTCTAGTGCTAGCATGGGTGATCATGTATTTCCTAATGTAGGTACATTCTCCCCTTTGTGGCAGAATTATTCTGGTGCACATATATACACGAGCACAGCAAACAGCTAATAGTCCTTCCATTTTCATATTCAGTGGCCTTCAGGTCTTCACTCATTTGTTATTTTCTGGAAGAGTTGTGTAATGCTGAAGGCAATCATAATGATATCAGATTTATTGATTTAACTTCATGTTTAGATCAGTGGTCTCCAAACACTTTTTGATTGCACATCCCTATTAGTTAAAATGTTTGAGAACACACCCTCTCAATAAATTTGTATTTATTTATTTATTAGTACTCCTGTACTACTGTGTTATGCATGTTATAAAACACGTGTGAAACCAGAAATTGAAAAAGGATGAAATAAGACTGAAATAAACACTATTTTTAAAATTACTTCTTATTGTATTAACGGTACAGAAAAAAACTTCACACATCGCAGTGGATCACCTTGCCCATCCCTTGGGGTGTGCACACCCCATCTTGCAGACCACTGGTTTAGACCCTGTACAGGAACATATTCCCAGCACCTACTGACTTCCCATTGTGTCCTTAGGAGCCCCCACATCTTCCTAGCTTCTGAATAAACCCCACGTTTTTCATGTTCGTATTTCATGTTCATCTAATAAAAAAAGAAGGATGTTTACCAGGAAATGTTTGAGAATCTCTTATTAGATGTGCAGGGAATTTTTCCACATTCTCTTAGGAGTCTGAAATGCATAATTGGGCACTTCAAAATATATATTTGCTGTTTACTTTGTGGGAGAGCTTTCTAAAGAAATGTTTTCCAATTTTAAAGTGTTCATTTTGAGTATTACGAAAATCTATTCAGAGCTGTTTAAAAGGCTTGGTAATTTTCAAATTAAGTGAAACAACTTGTTCCAGGTCAAATTATGTGTTTTATATGGAAATGTATTTTCAGTCCTTATGGTTTGCTGAGAAAATTACAGAGAAATATTTTTCCAGTCAAGATGAAATACTATTTGAGTTGTGGAACAGTTTAGCAATTGAGTTGGGAAATCTAATCATTAATGCAGCCTGGCACAGGTGGAATTTTTTTTGCTAGTGACCTTCAAGAAGACCTTTGTTTTGCAAGAAAAAACAGCAAGGGAGCGTGGATTGCCACGATGGGAGGGTACTGGGAGCCCTGGGCGAAGCCTGCCCCTGCCTGTGCCACCACTTTGGACTGTGGGCACCAGCTCCAAGAGCTGGGAGGCTGAAAGAACGGCGTGGCTGTAGTTCTGGGGTTTTCTTAAGAGGAGTTTCTAAGATTTATGCTCATATAAGAAATATTTTTTTTTTAATTTGTGTTAATATTTTCAGTTTATTTTGGTGCTTGCTTTGAGACTAAAAGCGGCAAAACAAAAAACCCCTAAAGCCTGTAGCTTTGATGAGACAGCTTCTGTCATAGTGTTCCTCCTGGCACAGGACCCCCCTCTGGTTTTGATGGGTGGGAGAAGGGGCTTGTCCCTGCTTTTGTGCGGGGGAGAATGTCTTTACCATATTGTTTTGCAAGTACTTAAAAAAATTATATACATATGAGTGTGCCTGTGTATATGTGCAGCTATGTTTATATTTGTGTGTGTGTTTCTGTGTGTGAGCCCCCTTCTGCCTCCTAATCTCTCTGGAGCGTGACCCTCATGCCACAGTCCATGTCCTTGTGACTAGCTTGCCATCTTCTTAAGTACTTGTCTGAAGATCTCAAGATGGCTTTCTTGGTTGTTTCGTGGTTTCTGGCACATCTGACAGGCCTGGCTCTTTGGGAGAAGTCAGTGCTGCTTTGTGGGAATCCCTGGGCAGAGAGAATCCGCTCTGTGCTGTGGAGGGAGGCTGTCCCCAGAGGCAGACTGGTACTGCGTGTGCTGGAGAGAGGGCAGAGGAAGGAGGGGAGGCTTTTGACTTCCTGGCCCAGTGCCAGATCTCAGACTTGAGAGTGGACTCAGCAGACCTGCACGTTACCTTCCTTGTGAGGAGATGGGTTTTTGGATCTTCGGTGCTAAAACAAGCTTTAGCAGAGGGTTTATTTTGTTGCCACGTGCCTGCCGTGCTGCACAGGTAGGCTGTAACCGGGAAGCTCGGAGCAGCTGCTTGACAGGGGCCTGCTGAGAGTGTGGGAGGAAAGGAAGGCTGAGCGCGCTGTCAGGTCTGAAATGGGAGCCAGTGGGTAGTAAGAGAAAAGTTACAGTAGATTGTGAATTGTAGCCTCCTGAGGGCAAGGAATTGTAACCACAGAGAGGTCTGAGGCATGCTGAAGAAACATAGGAAGAATATTGTAACCACCAGCAAAAATCATCACTCTGGAAGTTGCCAAAGGAGGACAGGTACATGTCTTCTGGTTACTACAGGAGTGCAGGGGACAACCCTCGAACTGCATCCACTCACTCACATCGCTGAAGGCCATAGAGTCTGTGTGAGGACTCTCCTGGGCAAGTGCAGCATCACAATACAGGTTTTCATGAGATTGGGGTGGGATTTTTTTGTTCTGTTGTTGCTTTCAGTTTGTGGTTTGGTGTAGGTTGTTTGTTTTTTGAGAGGCAGTGGCTTGCTGTTACACCCATGAACACAGACATAATTACAGAGACTTCCTTTCTTCACCAGGAAACGTTACCAACAGAAGTACACCTTTGAGGCAAAAAAAAATCATTTCTAAAGAAGGAAATTATGTGTAATAAACCAGTTTGCTGCTTGGTTGAATGAAACAAAACACAGTTTGTGAACTTTTAATATGATTCAGAGTGAAAATCAGAGTAAAATCCTCAAACAAAATTAAATTGCATTTGGCATGCTGATTGTGCTCGGTAATTTCTTTAAAAATATAATTGGTTAAAAAAGATTAAATGTAAAGACAATGAATTGGGTGGGATTTTGTCTCTCAGGCTGGCTGAGTAATGAGTATTTTGCCTCTCTGGAAAGCCTAAAAGCTGAAGTGGCGGAAAGGGGTGTTGATAGTGAGAAGGAAGGAGGGTTGAGTGAGATGAAGCCAACATAACATGAGTTGTATTGCTTGGAATAAGAGAAAAGAGAAACGTTAATTTGGTAATGATTTTATTTTTTCGAACTCTGTTTCTGTTTTCTCTTGACAAAACAAGTTAGCACTTCTGAAAGAAGTATTTGGTGTTTGAATAATCAAAATGTTTTCACTATTTCATATTTCCTCGTTTTGTGAGGTACTGAAGTATCTACCTGGTTTAGCAAACAGTGTAGGATTTGGAGACAAGGTGGGTTTTTTTGTTTTTTGGTTGTTTTTTTTTTTAAGACTAATTTTATTCAGATCTAGTCTTTGTGCCCACACCAGCCTCATTGTACTTCTTGGAATGCTTGGACCTCTGTACGGAGGCTCAAGAAGGACTCCATAATCTTCCCAAGGAGGCTTTCCTACCTGTTGGTGCTGTCGCAGGCAGTCACAGGCTCTTTCCTACGAGAGTTTGTGTGTGTACCAGGCAGGACGATGTGTGTGCCCAGCACAGAGGCACAGGGCAGCAGAGCTCTCCTGGGACCGGACAGCGTGCGTGGGGAGTTGCCGTACACTCATGGTGTTGTACTTGGCTTTTTGCAGTCTTTCGTAACTGGCCGTGTTGAAGATGGCACAGAGCTGCTGTTACTCAGGTAGCTCCTTAACTGCTTGAGGGTATGAAGTTTTACGCTGTGCGTTCTCAAAATGCAACTCAGAAAATCATCCACGGTGTTAGCTGCAAACCATGTAGCTAATTACATTGAAAGGCTTCCTTGATGGTATGAAACATTGAAATATATAAAAGGGAGCAGGAACAAGGGAAATCATATAATCCTGTGAAATTTTTGCATAAAAGTTGGTCACAGTAGTGAAATGAAAAATTTGATTTGCAGACATTATTTAATCACCAGCTCAAACCATTTAAAGATGAACATCATTGCTTCCGTCAGGAACAACTTCATTTGTTATCTCACCACCTTTAGAGCTGCGAAGGATTTTTCTGTTCAGTCCGTTGGGAGCTGTTGTAAAACTCTGTAATGATGAGTCTACATGAGAAGGAAGTATACAAATTCTTTATAATGCTATAGAATAAGGAAATATATATAGCAAACCAGCTAGTCACTATAAAAGTTGTGCAATCTGCATAGGATAGTATATTTAAAAAAAAAAAAAAAAGTTTACAAGAGGGTACAGATGGTTAAGTCCTTACACCACCAAGGCAGTTATCATGAAACTGAAATGTTTATACAGCCCTTCATAGGGGCATTGCCACTGCCCCCTTACAGCTTAGATATAAACTGATCTAAAAGGTTACAGCTTCTAATAAAAACTAAGCATCAATATCCTGAACTACTAGAAATTTTTCTTGTACTTGTTTCAAGGATTTATTCAATTTCTGTGTCTATTCAAGACACCATTGCTTGAAATGCAGGACAAATGCAAAGCTGACCAGAAAATACAGCCATCCTCCAAAAAAAGAGTTAGTTTTTCAATAAAGAATTGACTTGAAAATTGATTATAAATCCGAAATAAATTACTTAGCTATGAACTTGAATTAAAGCAGATTGCAATGTAGTTTGGCTTTAAATAGGTGGCAATAGATATCCATTACTTTGTTCAATATGCTAATGGAAAACGAGGTCAGAATAATAAAGCATTTAATGAACAAAAAACCTTGAGTAACAGTATCTTATCTATGTTTAGCTTTCTTAATTACAGGATAGCAGCAGTGAAACGTGGGCTGTCATCAGATAACATTTCATTTAGCAGAAAACTGAGAACTGGAACACCTATGGCGCTACAAATTTATGCCAGAGTTCTGCAGAGGCAAAAAGGCCGTACAAACCAAAATATTGCATGTAAGACTTGAGGTCACAGGAGTTGCATTGTCCACCCATAAAGATAGTCTATTACTGCGAAACTCAATAATCAGGTCCCTGTAGATGGCCTTGCAGGTTTACAAGGTTGATTACTAGATGAACTTAACATAGTGATTAAGAATAATGGTACTACTGTTTCCAAAAAGGAGAGCTCAGACATGCATACCCTGTGATATTCCACCAAGAAAATCAAAATCACAGGAATGACCACAGCGGATTGAGACACAATCTCCACGCCGGGATGCTGTCACAATGAGCTGATAGATCATGTGTGTTGTCTATTGTAGTCATCACATGGTGACCAATGAAAAAGGACTGTAGGAAAATCCAAGGAAAGTCAGCCTAGCTGAGGGGCAGGGTAAATAAGGATGTTCGAAATAAGGCAATAACCTTTAAAAAATGAAGTACCAGAAAACAGAAAGGATGATAAACTAACCTAACTTAGGTCCTGCTTTGAGAGAAGGTTGAACTAAATGATTTGCAGTGGTCCCTTCCTACCTAGAGTTTTCTTCACTTCTGTGAAATACGAACCCAAACAAACAAGAATAAAAACAAAAACAAACAAAAAAATCATCTTGAATTTTTTTTTTTTCTTTTTTTTAAACACACAGGAGTATGAAGCCTAACATAAAGGCATGGGAGAGAATCTTCTTTTTTTCACACATCGTTTCTACAGAGAAGATGGGGGAGATACCCATGCTGGAAGCATATTTAAAGGGATCATGTGATTTGATAGTCTCCAAAGAGAAATTCTGGTCAGTGAGATTGCCAAACAAATGCTGGAGTATGTGATAAGAAATTGTCAGGAACAGATGTTATCACCCAAATTTTCTGAAGGATTTCTCCAGTGAAATTGCTGCCTTTGTACCTGACAGTGAGAAGGGTTGTGAGTTCAATCACATTTTTAAAAGGATTCCAGAGGAAAGCCAGAGCACTAATGGTATAAGGCTAAATGTCTATTGTGGTTGAAAAAAGGTAGAAACATAATAAGAAATGAAATGAATGGACACAAAGATGAATGTGATATTTTAGGAAGATGCCACCACAGTTCTGAAGGAAAGTCAAGCCCTGCAAATCTGTTGCAGTTCTCTGAAGGAGCAGCTAAGCAGGTAAGATAAAGCCTACTGGTGTGTAATCAATTTGGACTTTTGAAAAGGCATTTGTTAAGGTCCCTTGTTAGTATTTTTAAAATAACTTAGCCACTGTTTAGTCTTTGAAGGAATAAATAATCAGTCAGGAGTCAAAAAAAAAAAAGGTCAGGAGACAAACAGTGTGATGACAAAGTTTACCTGTGAGATCAAGTTGTTCAAGATAATAATGAGGAGGACCTGAATGTGAACATGAGATGAAAAATCTCATGATACTGAGTGACTGGGTGGTAAAATGTCAAATGAAATTGAATGTAAATAAAAGGCAAAATAGTACATATGAGAAAGAATAATACCTTAGTAGTGCTTGTTTCTGATTTGAGCATTATCACTAACAAGTAAGTTTATAATTGATAGTTCAGAGAAAATGCCAGAGTTGTGCTCAGTAATGATTGCAATAAGTAGGACTATTAATATGCAGGAATAGAAAACAGAACGAAAAAATGTCATTTTGTCACCACATTTACCTGTGATACACATACATTGATTAACATGCACAGTTCTGGTGAAACTACATCAGAAAGATGTAGTAAAACTAGAAGTAGTACAGATGGAGGCAGCAAGTGTGATGAAAGATGAAGAATATTCCATATGGAAAATGACTAAATTGACTCTTCAGCCTAGAAGAGTTTTATGTTCTGTAGCTGACAGGTGGTTTGAGACATAGTAGAGAAAACCAGACCTTCAGGTGATTCCTGAACGTGTTCAAGATGATGAACCCACAAAAGCAGACAGGAAAAAAGGGCATAGTAGGAAAGTTGCACACCGGGCTCAGTATTCCCTCCAAGACAGTACTTTGCAAAATGGTATTATAGGCTGGGGGGATGTGGGCGAGTGTCAGAAGTAGGCAGAAGGGAGTGGTAGTGTGAGAGTGACTGGATGAAAGAAAAATGTCTCCAGACTTCCATGGCCAGCTTTGGGGTTTTTTTGAAATTATCAGCAGGAGGAGTGTGTCACATCTGTATGCCTGGAGCACTTGTGAAATGTGCTCATCTTTAGAACTGAATAAAAGATTAAATCAGTCTACTCTGGGTTCTTGGGATTAGTCCTTCTTCTCTTTGTGCTACCCCAGGTGAGTGCAGCGGTGTGCTAGGCATCAGTGTGGCTTTAAGGAAGTGGCGGCCCGGGGCAGCTGTGCATGTTATTTTTGAAAGAAATAGAATTTTAGCATTGTAATTAGTTAGAGGGCTCTGAAGGTACATTGAATTTGATTTGCAAAGCGAAGCCTCATCTGCTTCCCCAAGAGTATCCCTGATTACATGCAGTTCTGTTGTGAAATCCCCATAGTAGGCAGGCTTCCTTTTTGGAGCACGAGCATCAGTGTGTCTGATTCTGCTGTTTGCTTAGTGGAAAGAAAGGTTCAACCCTGTAACAGCGGAGCTGAGTAAGATGGTTTTAAGCTGTACTTCCCTGTGCCTGGTAAAGCTGCAAATAGGAGTTTAGGGAGAAAACATATTAATTTTCCTTTCTCAGCATGAAGCTTTCTTTTCCTTGCGTAGTAATAGTGCAAGTCTGACTGCCCCTATCATTTAAAACAGGCGATGACCTTTTTGTGCTTTGGGGTGTACGCCTACATCTTGTATTGCTGATTTCTCCTTGAAGAGGAATAGTGAAGAACGTGGGTGCAGCTGAGACTTGCTGAACTTCTGAGGTTATGATTCCATCATGGGAAGGAAACAAAGGTGTCATCTATTCATCGTTCTTTTTATGTCCTTGAATGAAAGCACAGTCTCAGCACGTAGAAATGGTGGCTCTGCAGTGAGCATAGACAGTTTTCACAGCAGAATTCCTATTACTGTAAGGGAAAGAATTTATTAGAGTATCCCTGTAAGTTTTTAAGAAATTTGAGCTTGTCTCTCTGGTGCCCACATAGGTTACTGCTACCTAGCTCATTTTTTTTCTGTCTCAGTGCTTTGATTAAACCACTTCTTTTGGTGTTTTTATTGTGTCAGTATGAGTTATATTTTTTTTACCTCATTAAAGTGATACCGTTCTCTCACATACAAAATGATGGTTCCTAAGTGAGATTAACCTTTCATGCCAGCCCCCACCTACGTTTTCCATTTTTAAGATGCACCTTTGTCTCTTCTGCCCTGCTATTCCTCGCTCTACGAGGAGCTGCTCTTTATGCTTCTCTCTGTGCTGATGGCTGTAAAACAACTTGACCATGATGAGGCTGCTGAAGCTCTAGGGCATTGTCTGCAACGCAGAGCATCAGTATAGTGTTGCATTGTATTTCTCTGTTGGTTTGTTTCTGTCTATTGTCTCATACCTTTTACCATTTCTAGAGCGAGGATTGGATTTTAAAGGGAGTTTTAGTCTTTGTTTCGTAGCACCTGGTGCTATAGTACAGAGTGCTGATGAGAATGGTATTGAAATGCGTCATAGTATGGCCCAAGTCCCATGGACTTCTCTGGGAACGTTGCCTGGAGATTTAGCTGTGTAACTGACAGTGCTTTCCTGGCTGTTTTCACTTGTGCATAGTTAAATGTAACTTCTTAAATTAAGTAAATGCTTAAATGAGATTTTGTCCCCAAAAAGAAACTTGAAAAGGATTGAGGAAAAAAAAACGCCCTCCAGCTCACATGAAAGGCTGCATCAGGCAGTCTGAAATACAGTAAGTACAAATATCTGATTTTTTGTGACACAAACATGGGAATGCACCAATAATAAAAACTCATGCACCTGAAACATTCTTACACTAGAAGTTTTCTGGATGAGGAACTGTTGTTTCCTGCCATGTACCATCACTGTGTGAAAAAGACATCTGCCACCAGGCAAACTGTAGCTGTAGGTTTTTTTGGCGAGTGAGATGCTATGAAAATGCCATCTGGGAAGCATGAAATTAGATGTCTGTGCCAAGTTATTATTACAGTAACTATATTAAAACATTAGTATCAGTGTTGTTTTTTTGCCTTTTGATGTTTGTGTTGAGCTGGCCTTATTACCCCCATAAATCTTGTTGTACTTAGTACAGAAAATGCCAGGGGCGTTGGGTATGATCTGTGCTATTTACCAATATGTTTAACTTCAAAATCTAGTACAATGTAATGATCCAGGATATATTCTGGCAGATTCATGCCCATGTCAGTCTGGACATACCAACATTTGGAGAAGGGGATGGACAGTAAGAAGCGGAGTATCTGCCTTTCTGTGCATACATGTGATCCCATTTGCTCTTCTGCAGCATCAGATGGTTTCCAGAGATTCCTGTGGCAGAAGTGTTTCCAGGAAAGCTGGAAGCTTTATTGTACCGCCCCCTGACAAGTCAGAGTAGTTTTGATGTGCACAGTTGAGAACCTTCAATAATCAGCAAAGGCTGATCATTATACTAGATGTATAAACCATCTGATGGAATGTTGAATGCGATAAAGTTATTATTTCTAGCTAAACTTTAATAATTTCGGAGCGGAGAAAGTGTGTGTGAAGACTGTTTGTTAGTACTAACCAGCACATGGCCGAGTCTCATTTGTGACACCAGTTGCTGTGTCACTGTGTCACCCAGTGAAACAATTCAGCCTGGAGAGAGGTGAATAGCTCTTCCTCTTCATTGTCTAGAAGATAACCACTGTAAAATGGCAGTGCTTTTTAAAATATTAGTTGTTAGAAGGCTTTAAAGTCTCAGGTACATATTTTTCCTGACCTCTTATGGGATGACTTTCTTGTGAACTGTATTGGCTATCCCAAGAAGCTCATGCCTTGCCTAACAGTGACATACCTGAGCAAAACCAGAGCATTATTATGCTATAGCTCCTATGGATGTGCAGGGAACATTGAGAGCCCCTCTGCTTGGACTTGCAATTTTTTTGAGAGATAGCTAGATATACGGTGGATTCCTCGGTACTCAGCAGCAGAGTTCCTGGTAGTAGAGAGAGCAAGGCCTCTCTTCAGATCAGATGTTCTCAAGAAAGCCTATGAATGATTTGCAACTGCAAGTTTATTTTTTAGCAGTGCATCAGCCAAAGTCACTCTTTAGTCTAAAGTGTCTTTGCTTTTGGTGTAGTGTACTGGTTGGATTTAATCCAGTAAATAGTTGGTTTGGTCACTGTCTTGGTTCTGGCTAGGGTAGAGTTAACATTCACCTGAGCTGGGAGCGGAACTGGATGGCCACTATGGCTGGGGCACACAGCTGGGATAGGTTACCAATTAGCCAACAGCTGGGGTAAGTTTACCCAACTTGGCCCAAGGGCTGTTCCATCCCATGGGACACCGTGCTCAGTATGTAAGTGAGGAGGGTGCTGAGTAGACCCTCCTGCTACTTGGGAGGAAACTGGGCTTCGTGATTTGCTGTGAGTTACTGTACTATATTTGTTTTCTGACTCTGCTTTGATTTCTTCTGTTATTTCTCTTAAATTGATTTTTTTGTTTCATCTCAACCCATGAGTTTTGCCTTCTTTTTTTTAAAAAAAATTCTCCTCCTTGTCCCACTGGAGGGTGGGGGGAGTGAGTGAGAGACTGTGTAGCTTGGTCCTGAGTGGGGCTAAACTGCAACAGTTACTTTTTTTTTTTTTCTCCTCCTTGAGTTTTTCACTTACCTGTTACACCTTATTTAGAACAGTGAGGCAGAAAGGTTTGTTTTCAAAATTGTTTAGTGCCAGGAATAACTAAAATTCTCAAAAGAACACCAAGCCAATTATTAAAACTGTTTTTATAAAGACAATTATATGAAAATATTTTTCGGTTGTTAACGAAGTGACTAGCTCAGTGTTGTAGTTCAGCCCCAATCGGGACCAGACTATGCAGTCTCTCTTCCACTCTCTCAACCCTCCAAAAGAATAGGGGGAGATGATATAAGGAAAAAAAACGGCTTGAGGTTTGAGATAAAGACGGGGAGAAATCCTTAAGATTACCGTCATGGGCAAAACAGACTCGACTTGGGGAAAAATATTCATTTATTACTAAAACTAGCAGGAGAATGAGACAGGGAACAAGATTACTTCCCCGCACCTTTTCCCCCCGAGCAGCACAGGGGGGAAGAGGGAATGGGGTTCGCGGTCAGTCCATTATGCGTTGTTTTACGCTGCTGCTTCAGGGTCGGGGGAAGAACTCCTCACATCCCTCCCCTGCTCCTTCGTGGGGTCCCTCCCACGGGCCACAGTCCTTTGTGAAACTGCTCCGGCGTGGGTCATCTCTTCCACAGGGTGCAGTCCCTCCAGAACAGCTGCCCCAGCGGGCCCTCCACGGGCCACAGCCTCCTTCAGGCCTCCACCTGCTCCGGCGCAGGCAAATCTCTGCCCCTCCGTGGACCTCCATGGGCTGCAGGGGGACAACCTGCTCCACCATGGTCATCACCACAGGCTGCAGGGGAATCTTGGCCAGGAGCCACATTACTCCTCCCCCTCCTTCTTCACTGACCTTGGCGCCTGCAGCCGTTCCTCACAACAGGCTGGCAGACGCCTCTCAGGATCCTTTTTACATCTCATTCACTGCTCATCTCCTCTCCACTTCTTGCAGCCAGGCCAGGCCGAGTTGGGCCCAGTCGGCTGCCTGGTGGGAGGCCAGAGGGTGAGGCCTGCAAGGCCCACAAAGCTTATGCCTCACCCTCTCTGCTGTTTTTTTTTTTTCCCGTTTTCCCCTTCTTAAATATGTTATCACAGAGGCGTTATCACAGAACATTCTGCTACCAATCGGCTCAGCCCTGGCCAGCAGCAGGTCCGCCCTAGGCCTGGCTGAGTCCACTGGACAAAGGGGAAACTTCTAGAAGCTTCTTACAGAAGCTGCCACTGTGCCTCCCCCCACTGCTCAAAAAAAAAACCCAAAAAACAACAAAAGGAGGTAAAAACAGAAGGAGATGAGATGTGAAGACAATCTGAGAGGTGTCTGTGAAGAATTTTTTGTGAGAGGAACAGCTGCAGATGCCAAGGTCAGTGAAGAAGGAGTGGGAGGAGTAATGACCATGGTGGAGCAGGCTGTCCCTCTGCAGCCCATGGAGGAGCAGAGATCCGCCTGCAGCCTGTGGAGGACCCCACACCAGGGCAGGAGGCTGTGGCCTGTGGAGGGCCTGCACTGGGACAGCCGTTCTGGAGGGACTGCACCCCGTGGAAAAATGACCCACGCCGGAGCAGTTCATGAAGGACTGTGGCCCGTGGGTGGGACCCCGTGATGGAGCAGGGGAGGAATGTGAGGAGTTCTTCACCTGAGGAGGACAGAGAAGCGTAAAACAACGTGTGATGGACTGACCGTAACCCCAATTCTCTCTTCCATACCGTGCTGCTCAGGGAGGAAGGAGGTAATGTTAAGCCTGGGAAGAGGGAGAGGTGGGGGGAAGTTAGTGTATTCTCTTTCTCAGTATCCTGCTTTTGTTTTAGTAATAAACAAATAGTTTTCCCCAAGTTGATCCTGTTTTGCCCATAACTTTAAGGATCTCTCCTTGTCCTTATCTCAAACCTCAAGCCTTTTTTCTTATGTTGTCTCTCCCTGTTCTCTTGGAGGGTGGGGGGAGTGAGAGAGAGAGACTGTGTAGGCTGGTCCCAATCAAGACTAAACTACGACAAATCTTAAGCCTACTTTGTATAAGTAGCTCCTACAGTACTGAACCCTAATATTATGTTTAGGAATTGACAACTCAGTGATATTTAAATAGGTTAAATTTACCAGTTTCTCTATTTCTGATGATTAAATACTGTTGCCACGGAGATCTGTATTTATGAGATATGATCTGAAAGTTCTCAATATTCTAGCAAACCCATAACTTAAAGATCAAATTCTGAATTATATTTTCAATAAGAAAGAAGGTGTTTTTTTTTTTTCTGTGGAATCTTTTAAGACTAAGTACTGTTTTTTTTTTCCATTGCATTAAGTGCTTATGGAGATTTGAATAGTATCAGGTTTTACAGCAAGTTGGTAGGCCCTTCTTTTGATGATATCATCTTGCTGTCAGCGAGGCACAAGTGTTGCTTTAGCTTTCCAAAGTTATCTTAGAGTTGGAACTCTATCCTGATAGTTTGACATTAAGAATTTTTTGGTCTCTGAAAGGCTCTGAATTAGAGTATTTCTCTCAGACTGATGAAATAATTCACTTCTAAGAAGTAAGTAGGCATGTCTGAATCAGTGAGGAAGGACAAATGTGTTCGTTAGCTGCTAATTATTTTGATGAAATCTGAAATCTGGAAGTACTGCAGATATGAGCATGTAGGGAATTTTGTACTCTTAAACAGTTCAATGGACCCTTAGGCACAGGCATTCCATTTGCTATGTTATTTTTACAGTGAACTGCCCCAAGGAGCTACTCCAGTCCCAGATGTAATCCATATCTCTGCAGGCCTTTTTATTGGACAATCCAGTATTTGGCTGCTGGTGATGACTTTAATAATGGCATAATTCAGTTGTCTCTGCCCATTTTCTGCCTGTCAGGTAAGCTGCATTCAACTTCAGAGAGGTTTCAGTTTTCCTTCATGTAATTCTTGTTCTGTATCAAAATTGATTTAATAATACAGATATATAAGGTGTCAAAATGGGTACTTTACATAGAAAAAAGGGAGAGGAAGAGATTAATTTCTTCTTACATTATAAAATAATCGGAATTTTATAGGGACAGAGGAAGCTTGTTTTCTTGTTCTCCTTCCAAACAGCACATAGGCTTTTTTTTAAAAAAGTGATAAATATGATTCATATAGTTGATAAAAAAAAAAAAAATCACTCAGGGTGCAGGAAAAATTACACTAAATTTGGATTATAATATTTAGAGCACATTTCACTTTAGATCAGATCATACCTAATTTATATAAAGTATTTATAATATAATTAGAAATTTTTAAATATCTACTTTAAATTTTCTTTATTCAAATATTCATGCCTAAATAAAAGACTTGAAAGTACAGTGAGGTTTAAAAGTGAACTTTTTATAAAGAAGCCATATTTCAAAACAAATCTTACTGTCTTTCATATCCCTCTTGGAACTAAATGGTTCCAGTTCTTCCAGTCTCTCTTAGTTTTCCCTTTTGTAGACAGCTTGTAGCTCCCCTTGGCCTTCAGTTTATTCATATTTTTTTGATGCAGCATTCCAGTGAAGGAGTCCCCAAAGAGAGAGAACAGAGACTTTGGCTGTATAATGGCATAGGCTGTGTCCTTCTCCGTACTCTCCAGGTGAGTTCTACTTTTGAAAAACGTACAGCCTTGCTCATTTATCACTAGCTTCCAAACGTGTTGAACACAGTCACAATCAGTTCATCCACTATTAATTTTTCTTCTGACTAATTTGATACTTGCTATTTTGCCATGTAAAATCAGAGATGCTAGTGCTGCACGTTTCTAACATTAAGCTCAGTATCTGGGGATGGTGCTGTAAGGTTATTAGTCAAAAATTGACGTTAAACTTTTCAGGTCAGGCTTTTAGGTTTTCATTTAAACTTGCAACAACTGATTCAGTAGTAAATTAAGTAGGTTTTTTGTTTGTTTTTTTTTTAAACTCGAAATATGTTCTTAAATGCATTGTTGATTTGGGACTTGGAGGGCAAATGGGTCTCTGATGTTACATTGCTGGCTGTGTTGTTAACACTAGTTCAAAAAAATTACCACATTGATAAAAGCTACACTTCAGATATACGAATAATACTTCAAAATTTTAATTCAAAAATCTTTCCCATATTTTAAGGACTTGCTAAAATAGTGCTGAGGCATTGTTAAACATTGGACATAGTACATTTCAGTCCTTTTATTCAATCTCTGAATAGGCAGGCCTGATTGTAATATATAAAGAACAAGTGACTGGTAATCAATAGTTGTTGATTGACTTTCACTAGGGCAGAAGAAGGATTCAAATTAGGACCAAAACTATCCACATGAGCACAGAGCTTGCACTGATGGAGGCTGTTGATGTCATTGGTAGTGAAAGCCAGACTGCCTCAAGCCACAGCCACCCTTCAGCAAGAAACTGCATTCCTACCCTGCAGGGAGGCCTTCAGGTAACAATAAGGGTGTAAATTACAGTAGTGGACCCAGAAGGCTCCAGTTATGGTCAAATATTTTAAATATTTAAATAGCATGCAACTAAACATGCACTGTTCAGACCACTGGCTGTATTTCTGGCTGAATTTGGGAAATGGGGTAGAAATTTGGAATTCTCGATTGTCTACAGTTTGCATAAAGTTTTTGTGTTACCCTAATTTTCTCCATTTTAAAATTGCTTGATTTTAATTTTGATACTCTCTTTTCAAACATGAGTGAGTGTGATTTTTATGTAAACAGTTTAAGTTGACTAATTAGTTTGTTGTGGGTGGTTACATCAGAGTCCAGAAATCTGCAGTTGCTGTTCAGCATTTTTCTGATTTTATTCAAACTATTATTTAAATTTAGAAAAAATAAGTCAAAAATCAACATTGACTATTTTTCGTGGCTGGCCTGTTTTTACTAAAAATGCTTATTTTCCCTTTTCTAACATTTTCCCCCAGTCATAAGTACTAGAAAATAAATTTAATTATTAGAGAAATTTTGCTAGCTTATATCACATTTTCATAATTTACCAGAAAATGATTGAAGGCTAAGTTATTTTAAAATAATTTTTGATTGCTATATACTTAAATTTTCAATGATCCTTGTTAGATGTGCCTGTCAATTTACTGTCTCCTTTCCCACAAACAGTAACAAAGACATGTTAAAAGCTTTTTTTACTTGTCAGATGAAAAGGTAAGAGTCTATTTTCAGGACCAAAAAAAAAAAAAAAATTTGAGGATTTT
>WHYT01017232.1:44111-61726 GCA_009806455.1 Tetrax tetrax | reverse complement strand
TTTTTTCCTGGCACATGTAAAGTTTTTTTTTTTTTCTTTTTTTTTTTTCCTGGTCTTCGGTAACTCTGATAAATCCAAAGAGACCTGGACCAAACTTTCAAATAACATTTTGCTACACAGAAGATGTCAATGTAGAGAGAGACAGATCCAGAACATTATAGTCATGTGAAAGCTGTGTGATATTGAGTCTGTTGGCACACTGTACCATTGAAAAGGAACGGAAAAGATACTTTGGTAGGCATAGGTTTCTTTTTGTATGTATAATAAAAGGTTTACTGAAGAGGAGTGAAACAGGAGATAGAGTAGAGAGAGAAGACTGTTAGAGTAGTGGAGGATTAGGTAAAAGAGAATATTACCGTGGACTAAGAAGAGAAAAAAAATTTCTTTTTATATGCTGAACTTCTATACAGACTCTTTACAGTGGGTGTAAATTGGTAAACAAAGAACATTTGTACAGGGGGAAAAAAAGATATTTCACTCATACCATTTTAAAAGGATGTCAGTCTCCAGTTCCATATAGCTCTCATTTAATTACTGTTTTGTTTAGTTTTTTCTTTTTTTTTTTTCTTAGAGTAAGGCTCTGTTCCAGTATAAAGAGGAGTATTCATGGCGTTCTTTTGACACCTGTGTACAGGGAAATTTATTATTACTGTATCTAGTGCTGTGATCAACATTAAGTTTCTTGTTGGTACTGAATGGTTTTGATTTGAGGTTTTGTTGGTTTTTTTTTTTTCTAAAGCAAATTTGCCTGTTCTAGACTGCTGCAGAGAGTGGGTTTTTCTGGATGGCAGACAAATCTGTGGATTTGGGCAAAAGACAAGTGCCTGGTGCAGTTGTCTACCAAATCAAAAACATTTTCCAGGAGTACGGGAAGGTAGAAGTATCTTGGACACCTCTAACTTCAAGATGTAGAACCATTATCAGAAATATAGGCTGGCCAGCTCTGCTTGCTCAAAATCTCGCCTGTACCTTTCTTTCCTCTGTGTGTGAAGGCAGCTGAATATGTTTTTGTTCTCCTAACCGGGTGAGTTACCTAATGAAATACTCTTAACATTTCAGTTTGCAAGAGGTTGCAGGCAGGATTGGATCACAACATAGTTCAGGTTGGAAGGGAGCTCAGGAGGGCTCTAGTCCAACCTCCTGCTGTAAGCAGTCAGCTCTGGGGGTCAGACCAGGTTGCTCCAGGCCTTTATTCAATCACATCTTGGAAGCCTCCAAGAATGGAGATAGCACAGCCTTTCTGGGCAACCTGGTGCACTGCTGGGCTTTCTTCATAGGGGAAGAAAGGTCTTGTCAGCCCATTCTTCTAGCCTATACAGATTCTTCTTGATGGCAGTCCTCAAGTGTATTGACAATTGCACTTGTTTTGGTGTTATTTGCCCATTTGAAAAGTGTGCCTCCTGTCACCTCTTCTATGGCATTGATAAGATGTTAAACAGGACAGGTCTCAGAATTGATCCCTGCGGTGCTTCATGTGTCATCCAGACAAAGTACAACCTATTTCCTCTCACCCTCTGAGCCCCATTATCTAGCCATTTTTTTTTAATCCATCCTTCCAGACTGTAATGACCTAACAAGCATAATGTGAGAGATGGTGTTGAAAACCTTGTCAAAGTAAATGATCTCTATTGCTCCTTCTTCATCCACAAATGTGGTCATTTTATCATAGAAGGTAATTAGGTTAGTTAGGCATGGTTTATCCTCAATGAATCTATGCAGACTGTTCCAAATCACTTATTCTCTTTTGTACCCAAAAAGGTGTTCCAAGAGGACTCACTCAATGATTTCCCAAGTGACAGAGAGATTGTCTGGCCTGCAGTTCCCCACATTGACCTTTTTTCCTTTTTTTGAAGATGGTTTCTCCAGTTGTTGGGTATCCCTTGGACTCCCATGAATTTCTAATGACGACAGAGAAAGTCCTCACATCCTTGCCTTTCGAGGACACACTCAGGTTTTTTCAACACCCTCAGATGCAACATGTTGGATGCCAATGACTTATAAGGATCAATCTCTCCCAAGTAATTTCTACCTCAATCCTTGTGTGTTATGGATAGTTCATCTTCTCTTTGAACTCTTTGACCTCAGCTTAATCTGTGTTTGCGGTCACTAAGTCACCTATTTTATTCCCCAGCAGGCCCACATTTGCCTTGTTCAGCTTTTTGCCACTAATGGAGCAGTCGGACACGTGTGGCTCAGCTCAGCCTTTGTATGAAAATTCCAGGTTTTCTTCTGCTAGCACATAGTCAGCATCAAAGGCTGGTAGAAGCTGTACAAACCTTTGACCTGACCTAGTCTGCTCATGGTAAGCAGTCGTGGCCTCCTATCAATGCCCAGACATTTGGATATGATGCTGGCTTTCACACAAAGAACTCAGCAGTGAGGCTGAGGGCTGGAGCTTGTTAAATAGCTTTCTTTTTTTCTCCTTAGGTGACCAATAAGTAGCTTCATGTGATATCAAAATAGATTTTGGTTCTTTGCCTTCCTCTCTAGCCTTAGTGCATCCTGAGAAATTTCTGTATCACTTGGTTATTCCCTTTGCTGTTCAGGTTGTGACTGTGAACTCACAAAAGTCCAGATATTGTGCTGCCTGGTTTCTGGCCTGCCTCCCAAGGGGATGCCACTCAGTTTCTGATGAACAATGAACTCACCGGGAGTTTGAACGTTTTCAGTATATTTACTGGGTGGAGGTGAGGCACTGATAGGTTATTTGAAATAGATTTGTGTAGAATTAACCCATTTAGGTGGTTGAATCTGGATTCGTTAACTGTATCAGGTCAACCTTTAACTGTAAAGGCGAACAGTTTCCCAACTTAAGAAGTTGGTTTTTATTTTACATACATTAAAATTTTAGCCATCAATATAAAGACTGGAAAACCTGGGAGCTTTATAAATGTGAAAAATGATGTGACTCTAAGGGTATAATATTTGAAAAGAATTCATTGTAATTGTGTTTGTTAACAGTGAACTGTAACTGAGTTAGTTTCAGTGAACTGTAGGAGGAAGAGTTCAGCATCTGTGTCTAGTACAGCCCTGTTGCATGTTAAGAGTGTGACTGAATGCCATACGTGTCCAGGCAGTGCTTATCTTGAATAACCAAAAGGCATTCCTCGTGCAAAACGTGGGAGAACGGAGTATTTGGCCCCACACAGCTGAAGTGGTTCTGTAGCCCCAGGCATGTTTCTGTAGCAATACTTGTGTTTACTGAAGCAGTAATTGCATGAATGAGACAGACTAAGAACAGCTCTGTAGAGTGGGGGTAGTGCGGATGCTGTTGAGAGGCACAGTGTGTGGTCCTGTGTTTCCTTGAGATCCCCTTGCCATCCTGCACCTGCACACCCAGCCGGTGCCCTGAGGGAAGTGAGTCTGCAGGCTTGTGGGCAGCCAAGGACACCTGAGCTCTGTAACCCCTGTGTGGGGTGCACACCTTGAAATACCAACAGTATCGGTTGCCTCCAGCCAAGATTAGCCCTCTAATTCCAGTCTCTTTTTTTTTGTAAAGATGTTTATGTGACTCGGGAGGAGTAAGTTGTTTTTTGTTTTTCTCAGTAAAACAGATAACAAAAACTTTTACTTTATTGTAAATTTTTCTTTTTAGCTTGAGCAAAAATCTAAAGTGTCTATTATTTGCATGGATATTTTATTTGCATAATTAACTTGATGTTTGGTTTTGCACTTCACTTTGTTTCCTAACACTGAATTACTTAGTTTAATAACATCAACAGTTTACTGATGTAGTTTTGGGGAGCTTAATAGATTTATGCCAAGCATTGTGAAAGCAGAAGAAAAATTATATTCTTTATGCTAGTTATAGTTTTAATAAGGCTATTTCCATGTTTTAAAATTAGTTCTGTATGTAATGAAATTAGTTGTTCCTTTTTCTTTTGTCTCACTTTTTTTTATAATTCAGTGCAATTATTTCCTAATATGCTGTAGGAAGTAACAACTACCTGTATGAAAAACTAGTTTTTACAGCTGTAATTTCATAGCTGCTTTTTTTTTTTTTTAAAAAAAAAAAAAGGCAAGGGGGAAAGAATAGCCTTTTGTGTTTGATGAGGTCTAAAGCTTGGCACAACGAGTTTGGGAAAATCTCTTAGTCACTGCTTTTAAAAACCTACACTTAACATCTCTAGAAGTGATGACAGTGATATATTCTTTGTATGAGAAGACTGATTTCCCTCAGTTGTAACTGTGTCCCCATACTGATGTAGTAAAGCACCCTATTCTGTCATGCAAGGACATTGGTTTTGAGCCAGGCAAGGGGCAAGAAGAAATTTCTGATGCATAACATTTTGAAGTGAATTATGAGCTGTGTGACTGCAAAAGTTACAAGTAAAATTATTAAACAGCTATTGAAAGTTAAGGCAGTTACAGAAGCAGTCCCTTACTGTATATGTGAACTCTCCTTGCCCAAAGTCAATCTCCTGCATAATGAACATTTTGGAGAGAATCATCATAAAGCAAAATTAGTATTTCTAGGTATCTGAACGTAATAAGGACATTGTGAAGTTACATTGCTTTGTGTAGGGAGAGAATATGCTATTTGGAATTCTTTGTTCTGTATTTGTGATTCTCATTTGAAATTGGCTTTCGTAGGAGTGAAAAATCTGTTGTCCCTACTGTTTTTAGAATATACTTTGTGTAAAGTTTTGCTTTGGATAATTGGAAATCTAGGAGTGTGTGAGTGTGTAAGTCATGCATACTGATAGAAATTAAGTAACCTATCTTATGTACTCATCTTTTTTTTCCTAACCACATGTAATTTCAAATAAAACAGAGCAGTATTAAGTGAATCCATTTGATGAGAAATAGAAACTACATTCTATGTAATGTAAATTTAGGATAAATGAGTAAATAGAAGAAATGATATATGTCCTACTAAATTCCAAGCACGCCAAAAGCATAAAATACAGATTCAGCAGTATCATTCCATTATGGCTTATTTTTTTCAGTCTCTGGTAACATCAAGCATAGAAATACCAATAATTATGGTGAGTTTGTGCATCTGAGCAAATCGACCATGGATCATTGAGGTTGCCATTGGAGGAGGAGAAATCCATGATGAGACAATTGTGAGAAGTTCTTTTAGCTGAGATATGCACCACCATATTGGTGAGAAGCAATGCTAAATCACAGCAAACTCAATGCATCTTTTTTTCTGAACCTGAGACATCAGGCAGATAAACTAAGGTGATTTTTTTTTTTAAGATGATCATATATTCTTTAATACAGCGTTTCCCACACTGAAAGTTTTATACAAAGGTTGACCACACTGCCTCCTTGAATGACATGAAGCATCCTAGTTCTGTTTTGTGATCTTTGTGATGAAGGAGATATTTTGTCAGTATCTGATTCACAGAGCAGATTAAGTTGCCAAAACAATATGATGAAAGTGGTGTAGAAGACATTAGCTGCTTCTCAGGGATACTGGTCATCCTCTTTGTTTTCTTCTGGTTTTTATTAAATTTTCCATAGTTGAAATTTTTGTCTTGCCAATTTCATACCAAGTAGAGACATTTTAGTAGGGCTGCTGCTACACTTACCTACCAGTGTACGCTCTGGGTGTTGATGAGTACTTTATTAGCGGTACATATATCTACTGTAGGGAGGGGAAAAAACGGTAAAGCTTAGCACCAAACACAATTATTGTGGAAAAAAAGATGAAGAAATATTAAGGTGCGTTCCAAGCCTACAAAAAAAAAAAGGTAACTTTTATATTCTACATAGAACCACAAATTGTAAAAAAATAAGCTTTGTACACCAAACATGAAATGTTAAATCTTTCCTCCAGGCTTAAAGGATGATATATTCCTTCCTTTCTCTTTGAAATGAAAGTTACCCCTGATTTCTGGTCAGTGAAGTATGTCAGTGTATATGTATTTCTTAAGCATATATAAGTTAATCAGAACCACTTGGGGATGCTTAGAGCAGCGTGCGTGCTTTATTACTTTTCTGAGACAGACCCAAGCTTTTAAAAAATGATCGTACTATTATATTAGTTTTAAATATGCATGTTGATTTGAAAAACCTTTGGTTTTCCCATATATTCTTGTGAATAAAATACTTAAAGAAAACATAACATAAAAGTTAGTAAATACTCAACAAAAATAACTGCTTAAATTTGTGCTTTTTGAGTTACAGTACTATTTGATAGCGTTTTAGTTGTACTTCTGCAGACTGACTCATCGCTATGGTAACATATATCTGCAGTAACTAATGTACATTGTGGAAATACAGGAATTATGAAGGAAAGCTACTTAGCTTCAATATCGTGGATCAACCAGGATAAACTAGTTAAGCTTTAGCACTATTGTTGTACACCTGTTTTCTCTATATACACAATGGTCTTTTGCATATATCTTCAGACTTATTTTTTGGTGCTAAGTGAGAAAGGTAGACTCAGAGACTTTCTCTGTACTTTCAGAATAATGGAATTCCTCTGTCATCCTTCTCCTGAATTTTCTATTTTCGTGCGTCATTTTTCTTTCTTTTAAAGAATAGCTATGTTAGATTCCTCTCCTGTACCTTTGTGCAAAGGTTTTTTTCTCTGGTGCTTGATGGCATTGATTGTATGTGTAGAATTTATGGTACTGAATTCTGAAAAATATTTCTCGGTAGCTAAAGGAAATTTCAATATCATTTGCCTGTTGAGCTCCAGAATGGGGATTATGATGAATATGAACTTTCAGCTTGGTTACATCCTTCTTTTCTTTGAAACGATGGGAAGTCAGTTAGGGATTTCAGAGACCTGTCCCTACAGGGTATGACGCGGAGTCACTGGCGGTGATGAGCTGTTCCCTTGCTGGCTTACCCCTCTTGGAAGGGTTCTGCCTTACGTATGGGAAACAGCTCGTCTGGAGACCTGGTATGTGCCACTCCTCATGACACTTCAGTTTGGTGGAAAGGATATCCAAATTCCCAGGACTAGTTAGCCTGCCAAAAGTGGCATGTGCCTGAAGGGTATCTGCACGGGTTTTTTTGTTTATTTATTTACCTGTGTTCTTTATGGCTACTCAGAGTCACCTGAAAGCACTCTTAAAGATGAGAACAGGTGGGATCCAACAAAGTGAAGGGTTAGGTTATGTACTAGGAAAAAAAAGAATAAACCCAGTTCCGTTTAGCACACAATTTGTCTTTAGTTGCCTCCTGTGTTTTTGAGTGCACTTGGGAAACTGATGATTGTAGTCTTGCCTTTTCCTTCCTGTCTCTCTTCCCAGCAGTCTCCTCCGAGTCATACTGCGTTCCATAACTGTTACCTTTCTTCTTCGTTAAGTGTCCTCACTTAAAATGATAATGTTTTCAAGAGTATTTATGCCATTTTATGAGTCATATGTTATAAAAATATGTTCGTACTTATCAGTTGAAACACTTGTTCACAGTTTTCCCACTTCACAGTTCTGACAGATAATAAATTATTAATATAGACAGCAGACTTGATATTTATAGCATTTTTGCAAACCACTCTGTTTTGAAAGTAGCACCTATGATTTCAAATGCTCATGCTGTCCTACAGGATGCTCTCTAGAATGGATGGGTCTATCTTGAGATCTGAAAAATGCCTCCTTTGTGTGGTCTTTGTTCCTAGTGCCAAATGCTTTCAGCAAGTATCTTAACCTGTAGTTCAGTTGAAGTCAATGAAATCACAGGTCTCATGAGTTGTAATTTTAGCCTAAAACACAAGCAGAGTAAATGCAATGTAAAGTCTGGTTCAAAAACATTAAAGCCATTACTGCAAAAGATCTCTAGGGATTTGTGTTACCAAAGTGGGGCTTTTCTCCAGTCAGAAGGAAGGTAAGAGTTTTGTAAGCCTTATTTTAATACTATCAGTGTAAACACAAACTTTCTTTTATTGTGTTCCAAATTCTTATGGCAATTCTCACCCCTTTTTGGTGGTCCCAAATAGCTTCAGTCCTGAGACTAATGCCCTTTTTGCAGCACACTCTGCAAGCCTGTCAGAGAGACAGGCTTGGCCCCGTGGAGCTTCCAAAATTAGGTGCTACCCTATAGCTCACTTCATGCCAACTGTTATTATTTGTGGCACAGTTTTATTTGTGGATTTTATACGTTTCTAATCATGGAAATCTTCTTGGCCTTGTTGCTTTCCCCAAACATATCCTGCCACTTTTGTTCTTCCAAGTTGTTTGTGAAAAACAGGCATTGGCAGGGTTTTGTGGTCCAGGACTTTAATTAGAGCCATAAACATCAGCTGCCATGTGCCATGTAGCTTTCTGAGCCCTTTTCACAGATTGTGCTAAGAAGGAAGATACTTGGCAAATTTGTCACTGGCACCTAACCTTCTGTCCCCATTTGTAAATGGCAACTATCCATAATGCATATTTTTTAGTGTATCTATTTTTATATATGCAAAACAAGTAAACAAGAACAAAAGGAAGGAAGTAAACAGCATTCATGAAAAACAAGAGTGGTAACCTTGGAGACAGAAAAACAAGGATGCAGAGCCATTAATTTATTTTCTAGCTGAAGTGCTGTAACAGCCTGTTCATACTTTCTGCGTAATACAGACTTGTGCATTTCAGAAACAATAGAAAGAGTAAGCATACATCTTACCCATATAGTTTTAGATATATCTCTGGGAGAGGAGAGATTACATGTGATTGTGAAAAATCAGCTAGGTTTCCATGCTCATTGCACTCATCAGGTTGTGACTCAGGCTGTTGGTTTTTCTTTCCCTGTATATATGGATTTAACTTGAGGGTGTAGACTGGTACCCCGTAGTCAAAGGCATGCTTCCAGTTTTGAATACAGAAGAGGCTGTGTTGCTGTAGGGAAGAGAGGTATATGCTATCCTGCTGCTTTCTGAAAACAAGGAACTACTGTCATTTTTGCATGGTATTACAGATCTGTTTCTGATAGTATCCAGAAGAGAACAATTATACTTTTTCATACTTACTTCATAATTCAATGCTAATTGCTTTTAATTGCTTCTTATGGTATCTGGGATATTTAGAGCTAGAAGTACTGTTTCTGATTTTCCGTGACAAGGAAGGACATTTGAACTTTGTACTCCTCTACTAACTGTAGCCAGTTGTGAGTTATCCATGGCAGTAGTGTCATAGCTCATCTGTAGTAAGACGAATTAAACCTCTTGAAATCTGCAACAGAACAAATACTGTGCAGCACTACAGTTTCAATGAAAATGAGTGTCTGTCTCTAATGTGTTAGTTAATGTGTTAGTTATGATACGGAGGCATGTCTGTGCTGCTTCAGTCCTAGTTTCTTTCTTACTACGTTTAATGTATTTACGTTTGCTTTGTACATAAATTGTATGTACAATGCATGGATATTGCCAGGGATAAAGAGAGAGATTTGATAGCTAGACTGGCAGGCGATAAATTGTTTCTCAACATTGCCTGCATATTTACTGTCAGGGCTACTGGGGATGCCTAGCCAAGTGTAAAGAACTGTGCCAAAAGTGGCAGTCATTATTTACTCTCACCAGGGTAAAACTACCACCGAAGCTAATGGGAGTTTCACCTGATTATCAAGCCTGTGATTCAGTTCATAACTGGTACCATCACTCAGCAAGGCTGCAAATGTCTTGTACATCATATTTGTACACCTATAACCTCTTCTGCTTACACCTGAGCAACTTTGAGTTACTGTGAATTTATTTGACTTGAGATAAGTACCTGAGCCTAAGTGTCTATAAATCTTTCACTTTTTCAGTGGATAATACCATAAGACTAGTATCTCAGAATTTGATTGTTTTAAGGTAATTCACATTGGTTTTTGTTTTGTTTGGGGTGGTTGGTTTTATCTGCACTTTCTGCATCCTAATTGACATAATGAGCTTGTGTCAGGCATATGGTAAAAAAATTATTACAGGCACTGGGATAAATCTTTTTCCAAAAGAGATGGCCCTGGAATGAAGGTTGTAAGGTTGTCTTGTGACATTGATTCATAGAGACTATCAACTTGTCCTAGAAATTAATGCTACATTGCAATTCTTCCAGAAATTCAGGAGTAAATAATCATCCCAAAAGAGATAATGCGAAGGGTGTGAATTATGGTGTAATATCTATGGGAACTTTGCACCAGTATATAACCTTCAGGAGAAGGCACAGGAAAGGGCTGTGGAAAGAATCAGACACAAACTGAGGCCAGGATCTGAATGTGATGCAATCTAGGATGGGAAGAGAGAAAGAGAATGGAATTCAGTTCAGCTGTATTTAGTAATAAAAATTTAAAGACTGATACAAAATGGACATCGTGGTTTTGTGGCAAGCCATGGATACTGCAATGATTTAGCCTTTCTGTTACTCTTCCTACAGAAAAACAAATAAATAGTCTCTTTCCTGCTGTGGAATGAGTGTGTTTCATAGGCTAGTCTTCTGGAGATGTTTGCCAGGCACACAGGGGAAGAACAGAAAAAATATGGATTCAATTTATATTGAACTGTATTTTTAACATTTTAGTATGTCTTCTCTGTGGTTACAAATTTTTTTTTTTTGAGGGAGATGGGCAAAAAAAAAACCCCAAACCACAACCACCCAGAGAGAAAGCCAAGACACATTTCCAGTTGTGATTGAGGTAACTTAACTAGCCAACACTTTCCAGCTTTTGTTGAGGAAAAGCTACACTCCAGTGGTAGTAAAAAGCTTTTACCTGTAAACCTGTAAATGTTGTTGAAAATAGGAATTAAGGACACTTCTATGCATGTTTTAAAAAACACACTAGAGACAGTGATTGTTACCATGGACATGGGATATCATCAGCTTTTATGCTTCTGTACTGAAGAAAAAAAGCACTCCAGAGTGACACCTATGTTTTGAGTGCTCATGAGCAGAGATCCCTCACATTTTGCTGAGTGAAGTCAATAGCAATGTTGTAGTTAATTATAGGAGTACAATATCAAAATTTGTACAGCATTTAACTGCATGCTTAAAGAATACGAGACTTAAATAATAACTTTAAAAGATAGTTAGAAATAATAAAATATTGTGTATAACCACTCGTCACCATATATACCTTCCCAGTAATGACAATTGGAGAACCATATTGATAAGCATGCAGATTAAACTATGAAATCTCTTCAGTATTACAAATGCAGAGTTGTAGCACCAAGATTTACTTCCACTGTTTGTAAATAGCCTATGTCTGTGTTTTACTAGGGAGTTACTAAGAATCAACCACAAAAAGAATGAAAGTTGCAGTAGGTATAAAGGAAATGTTAGAAGAACCAGCTGTTGCAGCATGAGCAGGATACATTATATGTAAATATTAATAACGTAAACCATATAAAAATTCAGAGATAGAACTAAAGATATTCTATATGAATTATAAAGTGAACAAGTTGTGTAGTACTGCAAATTGTATTCAGATATAATGGAATCACTTAAGGCATACATATATAAGCACTGATCATCAAATAATATAAATTGTGCTGTGAAGTGTCTTCATAAACTCAGAACCATCACAGAGAAGTGAAAAGCCTGAAACTCTGTCCAGCATATAAAATATTACATATGCAATTATATATATATATACACACTGCTGAGAGCAGCCTCGAGGAGAAGGACTTGAGAGTGATGGTGGATGAGAAGACAATGCACCCTTGCAGCCCAGAAGGCCAGCCGCATCCTGGGCTGCATCAAAAGAAGCATGGGCAGCAGGTCAAGGGAGCTGATTCTGCTCTTCTGTTCTGCTCCTGTGAGACCCCCACCTGCACTACTGTGTGTAGCTCTGGAGGCCCCAGTGTAAGAAGGACGTGGACCATTTGGAGAGGGTCCAGAGGAGGGCACAAAGATGATCAGAGGGCTGGAGCACCTCTCCTATGAGGACAGGCTGAGAGAGTTGGGGCTGTTCAGCCTGGAGAAGAGGAGGCTGCGGGGAGACCTTATAGTGGCCTTTCAGTACCTCAAGGGGGCTGATAGGAAAGGGCCTGTTGCGATAGGATGAGGGGTAATGGTTTTAAAATAGAGGAAGGTGGATTCAGATTAAACATCAGGAAAATTTTTTTTACACTGAGGGTGGTGGAACACTGACCCAGGTTGCCGGGAGAGGTGGTGGATGCCCCATCCCTGGAAAAATTCCAGGCCAGGTTGGACGGGGCTCTGAGCAACCTGATCTGGTTGGAGATGTCCCTGCTCCTTGCAGGGAGGTTGGACTGGATGACCTTTAAAGGTCCCTTTCAACCTTAACCATTCTATGATTATCCAGACTCCTATGAATCCATAATTTTGGAAGACCAAATTGGATAGTGGATGGGGGGGTGGGGAGGGAAGGAAGTTATTAAAATCTTCAGATTCCTGTATATAATGAGGTGTTCTGGGTTTTTTTTGGAGAGAATATGTCCATGAATTATAAAGCTCTTGGATTGCTCTGAGTATCTCTAGCATTCGTACAAACTGCACAGAACTTACGAGTAAACATGCGTTAGTTCTTGATACCCAATTTGGAAGAGCGATTTACCCAGTTGTGTGTATTTCTGAATAGCACAAATGGTAGAAAAAGAAGAAATGTCTTTCCAGTGACACACTCAGTTATTTGGCACTCCAAACTGCAAAAGCATTTGTTTTATTTTAAAATATCTTTAGATAGATAGAAGTTACTTTAATAGCCTACTTATTTTGTCAGTTTTTGATTATGGATCTTCTCCTTATTTGCGAAGAGGTGTCAATGTATAATCATACTTGTAACAATAATATTCTGAGCTGTTGTTACAAGTGGTCTGAAAGTTGCTTGTAGTTGCATGAACAGATTCTGAATTCGTTGTTGCAAAGAACCAAACTTTTCTGGCAGAATCAAACTCTTCTGCACCTTTGTGTTTCCATGGTTAAATGCAAAATGGGCTGTGCAGGTAGTTGGTCTCCTGGCAGTATGAAATAGTCCTTATGACTATAAATGGTTTCCTTCAGCAAAACACAGATTCTAATGAGGACTGAGAGGCTGGTTTATAACACAAAAAGTAGTCTGCTAATTTCACTTCATCATGCTCTTCCTGAAGAACATGAATCCTGAGGTACTATCTGGAAAGCTAAGGAAAAAGTTTCTAGCTGAGCCTTTCTTTCTGGAATTTTATCCTTGAAAATGAGACCCACTGGTGTCTAGATATAACCTCCATGTGTAGGTTATCCTTTTGAAAAAATGAAAAGGGAAGTTTGAGAAATTAAAGTTCAGGAAAATAAAGGAAAACTCTTTCTCAAGCATCATTTTGATGAGGACTATTAAATCTTCAGGTATTTAGTTCCAAAGCCAAAAAAGCTGATTGAAGAATGGCTGTCGTTTAAACAAAACTATGTAAAAAGAAATATTACAGTGTTAGTCAGGATCTATCTTCCTAGTCATAGCTGGTTTTTTTCTGGATAAGATTAGAGTAATGATAGTGTCTAAAAAGCTCTTTATATTTTTAGCAAAGACAAGTAATCAATATACTTATAACGCCAACACCACCTATTCCACCACAAGAAATTTGAAGTTGCCCTTATTTTCCCAGCTAAACTGCACCCAAAAAGAGAAATATATCCTATCTCTGGCTGCCTTCAGCAAATTGCTTTGAAATATGCTTTACTGGTTTAGCAATACTGCAACTTTATCTCTTTTTCGTTAACTATTTTTTCTACTCAAATTCTATTGATACGTTTGTTATGATATGGAGTATGTCACTGCTATTTTAGAAGAGTCTCAGAAATCTCTTTCTACTGGTTGTAAGGAAGTTTAGACCCCTAAAGACTCTCTGACCAAATAAGGTCACACCAGCAGTTACAGCGCTGATCAAATGCACTTTTTACATCCTCATCCACATCTCAAGTATTCTATCAGAGGCTGCTTCAAAAGAGCAGGAGGATGGAAGTTCTTTTGGAAACTTTTGCACTGCATGTCTGTAGGACAAAAAAAATCTTTTCAAAGCAACATCAGAAATAAAAAATGCTGGTCTTTGGTATGACTTTTCTATTTTATTATTTTCTCTAGTGAAAACTTTCAACTGATGCTTTCGCTGACCTCTTTTGACGTCTTATTTCTGCCTAAGAGACTGGTATGTAAGAAAGAAATGTAACTATTGGATGACTAATTCTTAAGTCAGCAAGTTCTGTTCCGTTTCCCTAAATGAGAAGAACCTTAAATATTCTCTCCCTTCTGTGCCTTTTTTGATTGTAATATTAAGATGGACCTGGAATCCAGCCAGCTTTCATCTCTTTTGAGACTCCAAATCAAAATGAAAACCCGCTGGGGAATCTTGTCTTGTAGGCAATGCTTGCATATTTGATATCAGAAAATGGATGATGATACTATTATATTACTCTTCAGGCTAATGTTGTAGATGCTGTACAGGTTTGGAACAAAAAGACTGTAACAGTTTTATGGAAATTACAAAACAGTAGTTTGAGAGAGAAAGAACTGCACGGTCTCCAATAGACTAAGCAAAATTCAAGCCAAACTACTGCCAGGTAACCACTGTAATTTACAAATATCTATTCTATGGATAGAGGGACCAGCTTGCAGTGTTGAATAGATGCTGCACAGAGCATGCTTTGTTCTGGTCACACCATTCTTCTTTAGTAATGTGACAAGAATTGGAAGACTCATAGAAAGCTGATACAATTTTAGATCAACTGAACAGCATTATTTTCCTTCTTTACAAGTGCTATGCTAGATATAGTTCCTTTATTTTTGTGTTTAAGAGTTGGAGCTGCAGCTTGTAGAGACCCTAGGAAAATTCCCCGGTTAACCATCTCCCCATCCCATGTGCTTTTTCTTGCTTACATTGAGAAATGCAAAGCTTCTGTAGGAGCCTTGGATCCAGAAATGTTTGACCATTGCCTTCGACATCCCAGCACCGTTCACTTCTTCCAGGGGTAAAAAATAGTGCTACTTGCTCTCCTCAGTGGAGTCACAAAGAATAAAGGAAGGGTGTTTATGGGACTTTGTGCATTGTTGAACGTATTGCCAGTGAGTAGCTTGTCTCTAAACTGGTGGGAAATATCCAGTACAACAGATGGCAAATCTTCATTCAGCTCTATGCTGTGCAATGCACAAGTTTTCTCTTCTTTTTACAGCATTCTCATTTCAATCAGATTATTGATGGGGATATTCATAGCAGTCTGTGAACTGCTGGGGCACTGAGTGGCCATCTTCTGCCAAAAGTACCTGGGCTGTTGCTTGGGATGCAGAGACTAATTCTCTCCATCCTTTGCTGGACTGTATAAGACAGTAAAAGCATCTCCTGCCAATGTTACTGTGTTGAGATTCAGCTTATGAGAGCGCTTGTGAGGAATTAAAGACAGAGAACAGGCTATTAGGATACCGCTATTTCCATTTTTATTCCTCAGGACAGAATTTGCCTTCCCGATTGCCTTGCAAGAGGATATACATGTTTGATCAGGTACTTTGCACTGATGTGTGGGACTTAACCCTGGATACACATTGGTAAGAAAGTGTTGGATGCAGTAGTGCAGTGTGAAGGCAACCCTGTGTATAGTGCTAAGATTTTCCCTATGCCTTCCCCCTGCCCTCACTAAAGAGCACTGGAAACATTTGATCTTTACTTCTTCTCTTTTTGGGACCAGCATTGTGACATAATTAGATTGATTTTTGAGGAGTTTGCTCCACTATTATACAGTATTTCTGTGGTAGAATGGACAAAGTCTGTGTACGTGCAACCGGAAACTCATACCAGCTGGTTCAACTTGGAGGCTGTAGAATTTTCTTGGACGAAGTAGAGGCAGACTTGAGTTTCTGCTGTGCTGTTCTCTCAGGTGCAGCCTTAGTGCCCCAGCCATGATAGACTGCCAGCTGATTCTAGCAGGTATCTCTCTTTCAAAACAAATTTCAGATGTTTTGATTCCAAGAAAAAACAATAAACTCTTGAGAACATGTTTACCAAGATTACCAAATGAAGGAAGATTATTTCAGCTGGATGTAGCCTTTTATTTGTTGTTAAAAAGTGTGATTTTTGCTACATGAACATCTTGTTTCATTTCTGTTGTTTACAGCCCTGACTGACAGTTAACCTTTTAAAAACTTTCAATTAAAACCCAGCTGCAGAAGTGTTTGCTTTCACCATACTCGGAAAATGTACTTTTTTTTTTTTTTTTTTTTTTTTTTTTTTTTTTGGGCATAATATATTAATACTTCTCTGTGGTCTTTAAATTACCTGGTCATCAGAAAGGCATTTACATTCTTGTTAAAATAAGTGCACTCAGCGGTGCTGACAAAGTTATGCATAAGGGTATAGTTTATGTATGCAGGTTACAATCTAATAAAAAATTCAGTCACTTTGTGTTCCTAGGTTTGTGATATCTATCATCATAAGCAAGTAGCAGATAGAGAGTGGGGTGAGGAAATGAGAGGATAGGAGAGGATATCATTATAACCAATAGAAGACAAATTTCCTAAGTGAAAGCACATTCTTACAAAATCCCAGGTAAAAGCTGTTGACAGTTTCCTTTGTGTCTCTAAGTGGCACTGACCTAAAACAGCCCCATAAATTAGGCTGCTCAAGAACACTACGTAACAGAACAGACATTGTGCCAGCTCCTTGCTAGTGCCCAGCAGGATCCCATCATTTTCTATAAAAGCAACCGGGTGAGCTAATTGTGTGGCGAAGGAAGCGTCAGCAGGTTACAAGAAATCATTAGTTACCTCTGCAATATACCGGGTAAATTATTAGTACATTTATTCAAAGCTGGATCTCTCAGTACTGTCTTGCAGCGTACAGACAGGTGCGAGGCTCTGTACATAATCAGGAGACATATACTTGCAATTAGAAAGCAGCCATCTTTTCCAGTACCAAGTCAGTGCGGAAGAGCTGCGAGAGTGACTGGTAGCAGACTGCATTTCCATTATTTCACTCGTCACTCGCAGCATAACTCACCAAGCTGTTTTGGCGTGCAGCGCATAATCCAGTTCTTTCAAATCACCCACTATGTGCTATGATGTCTCAACGTGTTTTAAGTTTTTGTGTCAACTGTAGAACAGCAAATGATCCCAGATCAACCATAATGATACAATGGCAAGGTTGGATGAGGCACTACCTGGGAGAAATTCTATGGTACAAAGCTAACTCTTCGGGGGGGGAAAAAAAAGGTTATCACATTTGAACCACAGCATGAATTTATATTGAATCAGTATTTTGACTTATGCAGTGCATTGCATATTTTTCATCTGATGTTAGGAGCTCTAAAGCTGGTTCTTTTTTAATTTTGTGTCATTACTTGATTAAAGCAGGTTGAAAAAGTGCTCCTATGTCAAGTGGAAAGTCTTCTGAATTAGTCTTGATTATTTATTTTTATTGTATGCTAGGTAAACCTTTATCATCACTCTCTTCAGCTCTGTAAACAATCAGATTAATCCCTACTGAGACAGAAATAACACTTTGGTCACCTTTGCTCACACTGAGCAGTGCCTGACTCCACGTGGATTTCCCTGGAAATCTGAATCTGCCCAAAAGGTAAGGCAGTGATTCCTGGTTGACTCAATCCAGACTGAAGAAATCTGTTGATGAGCTTTGGATGAGCAATAAAGGAATATCTGCACTGTTCTACTCTTGATGTCCAAGCTGCGTCTCTGAAGGAGGAAAAGAAAAGCAGGGGAAAAAAAAGAGGTGGTTTTGTATCTGCAAATACTTTTTTTTTTTTTTTTTTTTTTTTTTTTTTTTT
>WHYT01017232.1:16307-44091 GCA_009806455.1 Tetrax tetrax | reverse complement strand
GGGGGGGGGGGAGGGCAGTGTGGCGCTACAGTGGCAGCTTCTGAGAGAAGCTTCTAGAAGTTTCCCTTTGTCCAGTGGTCTCAGCCAGGCCTAGGGCAGACCTGCTGCTGGCCAGGGCCAAGCCGATTGGTGACAGAATGTCCCGTGATAACAACTCGGTGATATTGTATTTAAGAAGGGGAAAAACAGGAAAAAAAGGAGAGATGATGTGAAGAAGCTGTGGCGGGGACAGAGAGGGGGAGACGTGACCCTTGTGGGCCTTGCAGGCCTCACCCTCTGGCCTCCTGCCAGGCAGCCGACTGGGCCCAACTCGGCCTGGTCCGGGTGAGAGAAGTGGAGAGGAGATGAGGTGTGAAGAGATCCTGAGAGGTGTCTGCCTGAGCTGATTGTGAAGAATTTCTTGAGAAATTGAGAGGAACGGCTGCAGACACCAAGGTCAGTGAAGAAGGAGGGGGAGCAGTAATGTGGCTCCTGGCCAGAATTCCCCTGCAGCCCATGGTGAGGGAGAGACTGTGTTGTTTGGTCCCCAGCGCGGTTAAACTATGACACAGTGTAAAAAGCACTTTAACAAATCCTGTTATTTAATGTTCGATTTAACGCTTAGGTAGTCACATATGTGTGGTGGATGTGCTGCCACAGTAAGTACTGCTTAATTTTAGTTCCTTAATCCTTTAGCCTTTACACAAAAGTTGGTATCACATCTGTTTATGGTGTATTGCAGATTCTAAATTCGCATGGTGCCTCCTTCTGGGAGTGCTTGGCTGTGCAGCAAAGGGGTGCAGGGAGATGATTCTTACATGATGCCAGTTTTTTCTCTTAGCTGAAGCTTCGTGATAGTACTGAAGGGGTAGACTGGCTGCTTGATGGTGATGACATGCTGTGGGGAACTGTTTTGAGTGACTAGTTGGCTGGTGGAGAGCACAGGGCTGAACCCTACCTGTAATCCAGGTCCTCTGAATAAAGGAACACATGGTGTTATTTTGGGACCTTCAGTAGAAGTAACTTGGAAAGCACCACTGGCTCCCAGTCTTCCTGAAATACTCTGTTCTGTGCAGCCAGCATGGCTCTGAAACAGCCTGCTGGTTGCTTTTGCTGCCCCTGCTTGCTACATCTAGAGTACAACATCAATTTGCAAGTACTCTCTCTTCTGCCTCTCCCATGTCCTTCATTACAAAGCACAAGCCCTAGCTATAGTAGCGTCTGTGTGGGTCTCCAGTACACAAAAACAGAGTTAACTTTTTTTTTTTTCCTTTTATGGAGCAAGGAGGTTCTTTATAGAAGAATCAGCTTGATTAGCTCACTGGTTTTCATGCACTTGTTTGTTTGCATGGTATGAAGGCTTTTTCTATGAATGGGAGGAATGTTTAGCATCTGATTTTTACTGAACTGAAAAGATTTCCCATCTGTATAATTAGCCTTATTTATACAATTAGAGTTTATCTGCTGATTGCTTGGGGTTTGTTTAGTTTGCTTTCCCTGTACATAGACTATTCATTAGACAGCTCATATTGGAAAGTCAGGAATGAACAAGATTGTTGTTTTCCTGTTTTTCATGTCTACAAGGAACACGTTTGAACTGAAGCACTGAATTATTGAATGTTATATAAGCAGCAGTTAATGTCAGCATACTTTTTCCTGAGTGATATGATGATGAATTCTGGAGGGAAAAAAACCAAAAAACTGTCTTTGTGAAATTTCATCAAATAAATAACCTAGTTATGCCAAGAAATCCCATAATGACCTCAAGACTTACCAGGTGACAAATATACTGCTTAGTATTAGCCGCTCTTCTTGAGGTATCAAAATAGTACACAATGAGCACTGCAAAACCTGCTTTCTCTAGCATTTAATGTATCTTTTCTAAACCTGTTCACTGTGCGCAAATGTCACTGTTTTTAATAATAGTAGCATACATTCATGTTCAACCTTGTTCTTTTCTGTCTCTTTAGCATGATAAAGGCTATGGTGCATCCCCTGTGTCTTAGAACTTACTTCAGTTATTCAGTAAAAATAACATTATGTGTACGTGCTGGGGAGTGAGAGCAATCAGACTCAGTTACAAAAAAAAGACAGTCCAGACTTGAATGTCATCTAGATAATTTGCCACACTCAAAATGTCAAGTATTTAATAATGAAGTGTGTCATCTTTATAGAAATTTTAAGGATTGTATAGATTATCTGAGAATAGCAATGGAATTATTATTAAAAGTAAGAGTAGGGTAGTTTCTCCTTAATCCGTAAGCAGTTGTATCAAGCAGTAATATTCACATGGTTAGCACAGTGGAATCTGTTAAGCCAGTGGTTGTGTTGCTTTCTTCTCTCAGAGAAACTAGTTCTTTAAGGCTTCACCTCTTAGAATGCTTTGATCTGTATCCTACAAGACCTACATTGGAGAGGACTAGGTGGTTGTGGGAAAAGCAGGCGAGCTGAAAAAGCTGCTAAAAGCGCAGTGCAGCAGCATGGCATCTGTATGTCTGTCTGATCCTCTGCTTGTCTGCATGTGGCCATACGCTCATTTTCCAAAGATGACCTGCCGGCAGCTCAGCAGAAGGGAATGCATCACCTACCTGCTATCAAGAAATGGCACACTCCTTTCAAGTTTAGCTCAGCTGCGTCCTGACCCTACAGGTCTCTCTGCTCAGATGAGTGGTGTTCGAAACAGTGCTAGGAGGCAGAATTCAGTGGAGTTGGCTCCTGGCTTGTTAAATAACAATAAACAAATAACTTCTCTGTTCTTTCTATCTGCAAAATGGAAATTACAGAGGAGTATTAGGAACTTCGAACGAAAAAGTTCTGCTTCGTGATGTTATTTGTAGTGATGTAACACAGCAGTGAAGGCAGGATTAATGGTCAGGTAGTTTAAAGACTTATTGTCCTAACTAACGAGTGATAGAAATAGTTTAGATACAGTAACTAAAAGTCAGTCATCAATACACCTGTATAATAATGGTAATAAGTACTGTTGTTATAGAATGCATAGATCATATTGCTCCTGTGTTGTAGTTTGATTTGCATAGCTATAAACTCCCTCCCTTATTGCTCAAAGAAAAGCACACCTACTTTGTACACGTGTTCCTCCTTTTGTTTAAGATGATGTAACAGACTTGGTTTTATTAATATCCTGACTTGTTTTGTGCGTAGGTGGATATGATTGCTACCATCTATTGCCAGTTTTTAAACACCTCTAGATTTGTGTTTTCCACTACATTTTGTAGCGTTGTATGAGAGTTATTTCCTTGTGTGAGGCAATATTTCTTCATATTAAGTGTTTTCATTTTGGAAAAGCCCAGCTTGCAGTGCTATCCCAGTTGTCATTATCTCTTGCTAATTCTTTAGAGAAATCCTTAGCTTTAGTAAATTCATCCAGTAGGATAGGGTTGGCAACAGAGAAATATTTGATAAAAATTCTGATATCTCAGGCAATCTCATCAAAGCTATCAGAACTGTCACTAAATCGTAACTCCCTTTGTGTCGTAACTCCCTGTGTGTCTCTATTTCTTTTAGGGCCTCTGAGATCAGCCTTTCTGTTTTACTAGACTGAAACTTTTCTTTTACAGCAGACAGCTCCCAAGTGGCATATCTAGCTGCAGCCATGTATTTTTCTTTGTTAATGCCAGTAGTGTTAACAGCACTGGATTGAATTAAGCTTTATTAAGACTTCAGCAGTTAGGGAGGATCTGTGAATGAATGCCTCTCTCCAGAGTATAGAGTACTTCTTCCTCATAAGAGAATAATTTGAAAAATTAAAAAAAAAAAAAAACCAAAACCCAAAACCTTAATGCTTAAGAACTCACATGAAGAAATTAATTGCTGCCACTGAATTAACCCTCCATACATATCACACAGATCTACAAAATAAGAAGGCGTCAGTTTTTCCTCCAAACTCTTTGTAAGCGTGAGTACCTTGAACAGATGCTCCAGATTTGGACAAGCTTAAGAGATGAATTTGAAGTCCTACACTTGGGGCTCAGATTCAAGTGACATTATGAGTAGCTTAATTGTAATTACCCTCTCCAGTCAGACTGGATTGTCATATAAAATGTTTTAAATCAATGAAATGCAGTATTTCAGGGAGAAGCAGTTGTTCTTATCACTCTATCACTCTCGGTATAAGCAGTGCTGTGGATAGCATATTGTGAGAAAAGACTTATTTCCCCGTGATAAAGCAGCCTTGGAGGGAATTACAGCAGCCAGGCTCCTGAACAGTTGATATGTGGCTAGAGGTGTGTTATTTCAGGTACCTATTGCTAGAATATGTTGAAAATGTGTCGTGAGCCTGATGCGTTAGCTCGTTAGCTGACAGAGCAGAGCTGTTTCCGTGGGTGTGGTAACTAGCCGGGTGGTAGTGGTGGTGTCCTGTCCTGCTGTAACTGTGGGAGTGCTTTGAGTCGTTTTGTCCTGTTGGAGGACTTACTGTCTGTATGTTGCATGTGAATTAAACAATTAAACCTCCACCCAGCCCTGTTTTATGCAGACTTTTACCAGGTTGTAGAAATTCCACAGCAGGGCAAACTTGATTCCAAACTCTGCTTTCCCAATGGAATATCACAGGGATAACTACCATTTGAAAACCAAAACAGTTCTACAATCAGTGATGACTTGAGCACAAATGACACTAAATTAAAGCTTCTAAAAAGGCAGTGGTGTAAGTACAGCTTCTGTATGGCACACACCCCACTGCCTTAGAACTGAAATCGGATTCTTATGCTGTCCCCCTCTGTTTTAGGTACCAGCTGCCACACTAGTTAAGTCAGTGAAATCCTACCAGGGACCTTTGCTCCTTCTCCTTTCCAGGGCAGTCTGCAGAAAGGGCAGTTTCTCATTGCCGTTTGCCGAAGCTAGGGAATTACTAGTTTCTTCCCAGCAGACGCATACTGAAGTGCTTGGTCTCCCCTCTGCCCATCAATTATTTCCACAAGGGTTACAAGTGCACTCTGCTTAGGGTGCTAGCGTAGCTTGCTAAAACAAAGCAACTCTCTCTTCCCGTCACCGCTGTGTTCAGAATACCTTGAATCTGCTGGTTTATGGCCAACATACCGCTAGCTTTCTAGTAGTGAAGAGTATTGATTTACATACCCAGTAAATATCTTGTAGGCATTTTTCCTTTTTTTGATAATCGTTCAATAAACACAGTGGGATGCAAATAAATTGACGTTCTAGTTAAGACCTCCTAACAGTTTCACTCGCATCTCCTGGGACCCTTCTGTAGCCTCAGGGATTTTTATAAAGATTTGTTTCCCCTAGAAAGAATTACATGATAATCTAATTATTTTGTTATAATTGTACTCATAATTAAGTTTGCTATGTTTAAAACTTAAATAAAGAAATGAGATAGAACATGCTGCTATATTAATCTGAGCAGGGTATCTTGTATTTCTTAAAATTACTTTTGATTTTTATTTTATTTTATTAGTCTTTTTGATATGATCAGTAAACATCTCAGCCACTGCCAAATTAAAATAATATTTTCTTGATTGTTATTGTACATCAATAAAAACATAGATGGCAGATGAATAGCAAGAAGGATCAGACGTGATTTTATGCTATTTTAAATGTGAATGTGTTACATCTAATTTGCTAAGTTGAAACAAATATTGGTAGACCTGAAATGGGTAGTGGAAAAAATACATACTCTAAATTCAGTTTATTGTTTTATTTTGTAGACTAGATACTTCTTTATCTATTTCCCTTGCACTAATACAGAAGTCCTTGATATGTGTTTTTCTTTTTTTAAATTTCATTGTGATTTCATACAGATATAGAACTGTTTTGCACTGGCAGAATGGCATAAAAATCTCTTTGGAATGGATGTAATTTAATTTATTATTCATCAGAATTTTCTACATAGAAGGCAAATTCCTCAGTAACAGATCATGAGCACTTCTGTTTGCCTTTCTACAGCTTCACCTTTGATGAGTGAGATGGGCCAACTGAGGGACTTCTATAAGTAAATCTTCAAACCAGCAAAATCCATAAGGTATGTGAAATATTGACTAGAATATGTCTGTTTTAAATTCTGGGAAAGCGTATTTTCTTAAAGTTAACATTTTGAGGATCAAAGAACATTATAAAAATAAGTACTCTGAATACTTAGGATACTTCTATAAGTAGTAGTAGGGAGATCCCACTGTACTGATTTTCAGAATGTATGAAAATGTCATTTTTAAAAATATTTTGTTCTTAAAGTTACCGAGTGTTTCAAGGAAAAGCCAGAGTGGAATATATATCTTTTTGAGGTGGGGATGAATATTCTGTCTGAAGAGAACAGAACTCAGTAAATTTCAATATTCCATATTCAGTATTTCAAATCTTTTAACATTTTTATCGAAGCTTGAGGTTTTGGAGTGTTTCTCATATTTTCATAACAGAAAATCTGTTACCTTAACTGAGGATCCTACCCTACTGTTTTGGATAATTTCTCATTAAATTTCAGTGGAAAAAACAGGACTCTCCCAATTCTTCATGTTCTTCTCCAGTGTGGCCACTGTGCATAGTAGGAACAGTTAAATACCTACTTGAGCTAGGGTCATACTGATCTTCAGGAGAAGGTGGAGGCAGTTACTCTTGTTACAGCAGTAGCATGAGAAAGCACCATTCTCCTTTTAGGGTCCACTGTATTTGGCTTGATGGCAACCTAAACATTTTTCAGAAGAGGCAGCTTGAGACTTTTCAGCAACAGGGGTTAAATTGATTTTTGCCAGTTAGGGGCATGGGAAAGGGAGAATACAACCTTGTTCATTCCTGGTGCTGTCAGCTACAAAGTTCAGTCTTATAGCAGAGGAAAGCCTGTGGAACGACACCGACCATTCCTCCACGATCTGGCTGAGCTTAATTTCAATGCACAGGTGGCAAAGGCCATCAGAGCGGGCAGTGTCTACATCCTCTGCCCTCTCCTGCACCTACTCAGCTTTTACTCTGAGCACTGCCAGGGAACTGAAGAAAAAGAAGGGAATAATAAGAATAAAAAAGGGTTGGTTTTCCCCATTTAAGCGAACTTCTCCAAAAACTGCTGTGAATATTAGCTGTGGAAGAACTGAAAGGTCATTCAGGCCTAATATAGAGCATCTCTTTGTGGATGGAGTACCTCTCCTTGATTTTAGTAAAAATGCATAGGATAAAATTAAGATCATAGTTGAACTGAAGTGTAAACCCACCCACTCTTTCTTTAGTATTTCAGGTTTCTCAAACTAAGTCTTTTAAATAGAAAATTCCTGACCTGTATTTAAGGAGGAAAAATATATTTCCAAAGTGTGGTTTGTTTTGTGGTTTTTTCTGTTCTTTCACTAGTCATCAGACACATCTTTCCTTTTATCAAAAAAGAATTGATAGATGTCAGCTCCATATACATAGATACTGCCTTTGGAGATGAAAGGGAGCTGTCTGTACAGCTGTGTCTATTCCCTCCTAAGAGCATTCCCCATGCACTGCTCACTGGACAGTTAAACACAGAGATCAGTCTGTCTGCAACCCTGAGGGACATAAAAGCAAACCATGTCCCCTCTTTGTTTCCATTTCCTTACTAAACTGTCTTGCCTATTAAATCTGATGTCACCTTCATCACCTCTTTGTGCTCTAAAAATGTACTTCTCTTTACTGCTTTTTAACCGTTTATTTATCCATTTAAAGACTTTCTTATTCTATATGAGCTGTTTGTTTAAGATCATTTCGCTAAGGACTTGTCAAATGCCTTTGAGTATATAAATACAGCCTGTGTTTCTGTTGTCAGTATACCTACAGATGCCTTCAGAAAATGTTTTGATAGCTGATGAGGCATGACTTCCTTTGCAAAATATGTTTCTCTTTGTCGATGAGTATGTCTGTCTGTAACGCCACTCATTCTATTCTTTAAAACAGTTTCACCAAGTTGCCTGGCTTTACTGGTCCATGATGGCCCAGATCTCCTTTAATATCAAAGCAAATTTAAGCCAGAGGTTGTGTGGCACCATTGGTAGTTAAGTATTGAGTTCCTTTATGCTGTGGGCAGTTATCATGTGGTCCTGGTGATTTGTTAATACTCATTTGCTCATTAGAAAGCCTTTTCAGCATCTTCTATCATTAATTTTGATTTGAGATAAACTCTCTGATACACCACTGTCTAGAGAGATTCCATCATAGGAGACTTTCCAGTGTTTTCCACCAAAAAAAAACCCATATAAGAAATGCATATATTTTTTTTTCTGCTATGGCTTTATCTTCTTTAAGCATTTCTTTTATATCTTTGTCATTTACTGACCCTGCTGATTCTCAACAGGATTCTTTCTCCTGTGTTTTTTATGCCTTTTTAGAGTTGTTCATCAAACACTTATTTTGGTGTGCCATATATATTATACATGCCAGAGTTTATGATCCTCTCTGGTTTCTTCATCTGAACATGAAACCTCTTACTGTGCTGTTTAGCAGCATCAAGTACTTTTAGTTCTTTCTTAAGTTTTTGATAGGCACCACTTATTTATGAACAAACTTGTCTTTAATACTGCCTGTAAGAATTTTACTCCTTGTTTCAAAAAATAGAAAAACCTGGTCCAGTGCAGTGCTTCCAAGTAAGCCAAGAGTTGCATTTTTCTCTGAATTTCCTGGCTGCCTGTGATTCCTGGCAACGTGTCCCAATACGTTTACTACTCTCCACTGGGTATAATGGGAGTTTTACTGTCCCCATTGTTGTTGCATAGTTGATAATATGATGCTAATAGTATATTGCCCAGAATATCAGTTCCCTCATATCACATCTTATTGAACTGGCTAGAGTACTTGGCTGATGGGTTTTAAACTGCTTTTTAACATATGATGCTATTTACTGCTTGGCACAGCTGACTACTTCTTTCATAATATGCTTTGACTTTCATGTTAGAGTGGCTCTGATTGTTTTATTTCCACAAGGCATCCTGGATGCTTCTTATGACCATTTTGATGTTGTCAGTTAAGTGTGTAGGCAGTCTTGTTCCCCAAGTTACTGCTTAGATGGCTGCAGAAAAACATAAAAGTTGTTTTTATTTGGTTTCTCTGTAGAACTGTTTCTCTTATGTAGAACTGTTGCTATTCTTTGGTGTTTCCTACTTGATTATTTCTAGCTTCCATCCTTTCCTTTATATAAATTTCTTTAACTTCCTCCAGTGAACTTTTCTGCACCCATCAGCCTTCTTCCACTTTTCAGTTTCAGCAACTGAACACAAAGCTGGCTGTCTTCCTGTGCACTGAATAACCAAACGCTGTAGCCTGCAACTTGTAACTAAGGTTTGTGACCCAAGAGTATATTTACCTCTTGTGAGGAGGAGTTCTCATGAACATGAATTCCAGCCTGGGTTCAGGACCCTCCTTCTACACCATGGGGGCTGCTAGCCTCTAAGTGTTCACTGCTGGGAAGGGTCTTCATTGTGTTGACATACACACAACCCCACGAGGAGCTGCTGATTGCTTTGTCTGTTGTGCAGTGCAGCATATTCTTTGCACCTTTGGATTTTTCCGCTTCCTGGTTGGATGGGCTGCCTTTCTCAATTCATCCTGTCAGTGCTACCTAACTGGCTGCCTCTTGTTTCCTTATTTTAGCTCATATTGACCATGACAGCAAACTTGTTTTTTTTTTAAATTTATTTCTAGCAGTTGTTTTGCAGGCTGAAAACATGTATCTGCTCGATTGAGTTTTCACAAAGCATTGCTAATTCTCATGGCAGAATGTGAGCTGAAGAGTCACAGGCAGACCTGTCCACAAACAGTGATGTGATGGATACTTTCTTGGCATTGATAGTGTCTCTGGTCATCTACCTTTTCACCTAGGAGGGCACCTCAGTAAGCGGCTGTCCTGTGTCTACTCTTAAGTATGTTGTGGTGCTGAACAGCTTATTTCTGAAACCCTTCTGATTGCATAAGCCATGTGGTTCTGGATATAACTACCTAATGGGAAGGAACAGCACCTGGATGTGCTGAATAATGGTTATTGCTTGCGTTTGAGTACATTGGTATTGAGGGTCACACTACTGGAAGCCAACCAAGTGTAGTGGAGGGATTAATTCTAGAGTCCCAAAGACATTGTCCATAGGTAGGGGATGGATCTAACAATCAGTCTGGTTTCCTTTTTCTGTCCTTTTGAATGTAACTTATTTAGACTTTATGAGAAAAACATCTGCTCACACAGACGTTGTGATTTACGAACTAACTTGTGAATGTCGAATTCTTGTCTTACAAGAAGTAATGAAAAGTGTCAAACACAGTGTACAGAAATGGCTGCAGCAGGACCCTGTAACATGTCCTGTGAGTCTTTCTTGGGTTTTGCCTTTGCTTTTGGCTGCAATCATTGCACAGTTGCAAACTGCGATACTTGATCTGTTTTAAACTAGTGTCAAAAGTTGTTGCACTTTTCACGTTCCAAAAATGGCTTTAAAATTTCAGTGGTCAAATTTCATTGCCTGTTTCCTGATAATGACAAGTATTAAAACCTTTTACAGTCAGATTTCAGGTATTATTTTTAGAAACTAACAATGTTTTATTTTATGAATAGGCAGATTTTTGAGAGAATAAAAAGTAATAATAAGAAACCTCCCACTAAACAACAACAAAAAAAAAAACCCAAACTGAAAAAAGGATTTGTTTTCTCCCTATTTGATTTTTTTTTTTGTCGTTGTTGTTCACAACCTTACAAGCCAACGTTCCCTGTTCTGTCAGACTGAGCGCAGCACAAGCCCTAACAGAAGAAACCCTGAATTTTGAAGTCTTGAGATTTATCTAGTGCACAAAACCACAACAATCAGAGAGCTACTCAAGGCAAAATGAACTCTCTGCTGCTGAAACAGTGGGCAGGTTGGCATGGGTAATTTAGGTGGGATTGCAATTCAAAGGATGTTGCTGATTATCAGAGATGAACGCTGGCTAAAATGTATTAGAAAGCTTGAACCAAGCCTTCTGTCCTTTCACAATGAAATATTTGTAATGCACCTGTTTAATGAGAATAATTCCCTCAAAATAAAAGTCAAATGCAGCAATATGAATAAATCTAGGAAACAGATTAAAGAATAGAGTCCAACTAGATGAGTAGGTGGACAGTGTTCATGCTTTATTTATTTTAAGAGTCGCAAAGCTAAATCCTGTGTGGCTGTTTGAAAATTTACGGAAATAATTTCTAAACCAAACCCACTTGGATGGTAGACATGGCTATGATGTCTTTTGTTTCTGTGCCAGGAAATCCTTTATTTTTGTGCTGCAAACACTCTTTGATAACAGTTCTTATGTTTAGTCTCTTGGCTTCTGAAAACAAATTATTCCCTTTTTGATTTCCAGATGGTTGTGATGCAACCTCGTGATGTAGCTTTACATTCGTATTTGTTGCTTGATATCCATTCCTTTCCTAACCATACAGCTAGGACTGGCAGCAGTATTGTACAGCTGAACCGTATATTGTTAATGCAACATAATGTTCACCAACTGCACCTCTGCTGCGCTACCCAACGCGCCTATATGGCAATAGTGTTGATTCTGATTGCTTCTTGTACACAGATGTCCTTTTAAAATGTGCTTGAACTCCTGATAGATTTCCAAATATTTCCAATTGACAGCCTCCTTACAAATACTCGTTTCAGGGAACGTGAGCCAGCATTTCCATAATCATGTTGGGTCAGTCACATAGCCATCACATTTGAATATAACGAGGAAAACTGATCGTGCTAAAGCACAAGCATTAATTTGAAACAACTGCCAAAAAGATGTTTTCATAATGAATGTGTCAATATTTAAGTAGTTTCCCAGCATTTTAATATCAAAAATGTGTTGGGAACTGCCAGCTCGCTCGGTAATCTTGGATAATGCCAGGGAAGCTGCACATATTCAATGGCTTTAAGTAGTGGTGTTACTCAGCACATTTCTTGGGGTTCTGTGCATTTAGAAGCAATTGCTTGCTGCCTTTCACAACCTTGGCGACAAGTGTCAGAGCGATGGCAGTTTTTGTCACAAGAAAGTGCTGTCCTGCAATTCCAAGGAACGCCTGAGGACACCACTCATAATAACAGAGTAAGGACCTACAACATTTTACTGGGCTCTGACTGTGGACCTATTTACAGCCTAGCTCAGTAAAATCTGCCTTCTCTGTAGGATTGCTGTGTAGAGTAGAATGTGTATTCAGAGTCTTTTCAGCATTTACACAATTAAAAGCCAAATGTGGATTTTATTGCGTGGGACTTTCACCAGTTCGTTTGCAGTCCCCTGGACACACATTGTGCCATGGCACAGCAGTGTCTGAAACACAGAATTAAGCAAAGCGGGGCTGTAAAATCTACTTCTGTCTGCACATCACAGTTCTAAAGTGGTTAAAAATAAAACACTAGCTAGTTACAAAGCAGAGCTACTGAGAATCCATTCAAGACTCTGTAAGTAATACACTTTATATCTCATGGCAAGTCACGTGCAGTTCAATCAATCAGCGTTTCCTTTTCCATTATACTGTTGGTATGACAAAGCAGGGAAGTGTTGCCAGAGTTAATACTCCAGCTCTCTTATCTGTGTTTAGAAACTGATTCATGTTGGCCATGGGAGTGTTTTAGATAGTATTTCCACCTTGACTTATTGTCCATTCCTGATTCCTTGGCAGACTGCCATCTTATATATTTTGCTCCTGCCGGTTTTTCACTTTCTCCCAAGGCTGTGCACCGCTGTCTTCCTTGCTTTTTAAGTGGAAAATACTTTGTTTTTCCAGAGAGCTTGAGGATATTTCTTTCTCAAATTTTTCTGTATTATTGTGTAATTTTCTTTCCTCATGAAAGGAGATATTGCTTGGAGAGTTCTCAGAAGCTATGGCTGCTGTTTAAATTCTGTATTGTTATCTTTCCAGTTGTGGGAGATTTTAAAGGGTATTTGTTGGGAGCAAGGGAAAAGAATGAAGGAAAACTGATCTTGGGGGAGAGTTTATCCATAAGCATTCAAGGAAATAAATTATTCTCGGTTCTAGCAGCCCACTGGGTCTTACTTGGGACTATAGGTAAATGTATGTAATGCTAAGGAAACTTAATTGTGTTCCTGTTTGAAAAATTGTTTGTAAACCCTAACATTACTCAGGTGCACTACAGATTATTTTTCCAATTAAAATAGCTGTGTTCTCTCTAAAATGACCAAATAAGTAGCTTTTTTAGCTGCCTTTTGTAGATGCATAATGGATACTATAGCGTGCTAGTTAATGAAAATTAGGTATAATACCTCTTCCTTCATTAAAATATGTCTGCATCAGTGTTTTCAACCTTTAGCTTCTACGTAAGTCTCATGCAATTATTTAAGAGAAAATCTGGTGGCGAAATGCACCAATGGTTAGAAAATGCCTTAAGGTATAGAATTGTACTTGGATTTCCAAAATTTCAAATCATGTCTCTCACTGAAAGCTTGTAGAAGAACTAAAAGTCAAAGTGTAAAAGAAGATGACTTGTAGATTGATGAAAGACAAAACCAAAAAAAAAAGAATAAATAGTTAATTTTCACTGAGGAGGGAGACTACTAGCGTGTCCCAGAGAAATCTCATCACCTGTTCATAAATAGTCTCAGGAGAGAGTAACAGTAGACAAGAAGCATTTGCTGAATATGGCATTATGTGCAGTAGTAAAAATTGAAGTGCCTGTGAAGAGGTGTACTGGGATCTCAAAATGACAAATGGTTAAGGGATCACATGATAAATTAAGCCCAGTGTTGATAAAGGCAAAGCACTGCACATTGGGGAAACCAGTCCTAATCTGTACATGCGATACGATCTGCGCTGAACCTAGTGGTTATTACTTCCGAGCTATTTTGGATGCTTCTGTGACTGTATCGGTCTGCTGCTCAGTGTCTACATCTTGACTGTTAGATACAGTTCTGCCACCTCTCCCCTCTCAGAAAGACACGAGGAGCCAAACCAGGCTTATTGCATTTTTGAAACTGTTCCGTACAAAGAATGACAAAGTAGAAAAGAAGCCTTTTGTCTTGGAGGAGCGGTAACTGAAGTGCTATGAAATATGGAGTCTGTAAAATAATAAGTAGAAAACAGTGAGTAGGGAAGGATTAGTAAGCGTTTCTCTCAATGAGGAGAATATTTGGAAGTAGATTTAAAACCCAAAAGAAATAGTCTTTTCCCCTCAGTCCCATAATTAAACTGTGTGACTCACTGGTCAAACGTGTTGTGGATACCAAAAAATTAGCTGGATTAAATACAGTGCTATAAAGGCAGGTTCATGAAAGAAAATCCAGGAAGAGGCTGTAAAATATGAAAATACAACATCTGGCTTAGGTAGCTTGAATGGTTTGCTAGAGGAGAGATGAAATAGGCTTGCTGTGGTTCTCTTCCCCGAAACCATTATTGTTAGAGATAGCGTGCTATGCTGCATGGACCTTTGTCTGGCAAGGACAGCAGAGTCATGTCATCAGTAAAGCATCAGCACATTACAGCAGTGGCTGAAAAAAAAACCAAACTCTACTGCTGTGTACAGGTTACAATAGGAATTGTGTGTGCGCTGCACCCATTCACTGAACTGGAATATTTGGCTGAGTAGCTGCCAAGAGAAGCAATGCTGTTCTGAGTTGTCCTGATTCATGGCCATTTAAAAAAAAAAAAAAATAGTAGGATTATTGCATTCCCGTTCTCTGAAGACCAGTGGCTTGTGAACCTGGTTGCAGTTCAGGTTTCCCTGGAGACCTGGATTTTGAATGCCCTCTCTACAGAATAACTATACTCCTCTCTGTCTGCATCTGGTAAGCGCGGAAGGCTGGATGACCCGCACTTGGCAGTCTGCGCAGGATGGCTAAACAGCTAATGCTCTCACTGCAGCTCCTGCACCTCTCTTCGGAACTGTGGTGCTCTAGCAGGGATATTTCTGTGTGTAATGGCAGTGGAAAGATTGTCCTTCTCCATAGCACACATTTTAGTTTTGTGGAAATACTGCAGTGAGCTTGCTGCCGGTGCTTACGCTCTTTTCTTTCGCAAACACTCTAGCAGGTTGCAATGCTGTGACTATTAGGACAGAGACATCTATTTCACTGGAGGGCAGTAAGGGATGCAAAAGTGATGTGTTTCCATGGCCCCTGTTAGTGAGCAGATGGGCTGCTGCTTCTCATACTAATTGGACTACTTCCGTCAACTGTGGCTTTATTCCCAAATATTAATCCGTTGACTTTCAGGCTGGAACTTGCAAAGAGATGTTTACCATGACCAGGTGGTCTAGGCAAATGTAGCTATTGAGGTGTTGAGTGGATTTTTTGTTTGTGTGTATCTTCCTGTTTGGACATTCAGTAGCCTCAAAGACTCCAGCTGGAGTCCAAAACTCCAACTCATCCTAATCATCTTGCAGATGTCCTAGACAGATGGAGGTGTCATGGAAGTGCTTTTGAAGCACTCCTCCCTATCTAACTACCATCATTTCTACCTTCTCAGTGTTCTGACACAGTAGCTGGGCTCCTGCCAGCACAGCTAGCCAGAGAAACCTTAGGAAAGCCAGGAGAGAGCATAGTCTGTAACGGAGAGGGAACAGACACTGAAGTTTTGAGCAAATGTTTTCTGTTTGCCTGGAAGTTGGCTATCATGCCCCTCCCACCCAAAAAGGAAACAAGTATTCAAATTTTGTAGCAAAATTTCTAAAAAACAAATAATTAAGCTATTGGCCAGGTATTGCTGCATATCAAACCATCATTATTAGACACTGATCTACCTTGGAAGAACTGTGAAGACTTCTGTTACACTGTATACAAAAATAGCTTACCTTTAATAAAAAAAGAGCTTAGCTGGTAGGCAAGGGGCTGCCCTTCTACCTCGGCTTTAAAACATATAATCTGTAATGCCTTCTGTATGTGAGGTAGTGCCCTTTTTTCCCATGGCATCAGTCTGTTAAACTTCAGAAATAATCTGAAGAAGTTTGGGAATTTTTCCAAATCTATTTTTAGCATAAAAAGTGTCATCTGACCTGGTGAGACTGCTTTTTTTCAGGATCAAGTATTTCTTCTTCAAGAGTTTCCAGGAGGCAAAGCTTCTTACAGGGAATTTAAGGGCTATACGAGAGTTGGATGCAGATGACCTTTCCCTGCACTTCTCAAGAACAGAGGAGCTAGCTCACGTGAGAGCATCCTTCAAGGAAGCAGAGAATTGAAATCTATCCTCTGAATTAGTCAGAATGTCCTCAGTCCTTGTCTCCCACATCCCAGCTACTGCCCTGGGTATTGTGTGTTTACTCTTTGTTGTGGCTTTTGCACATACACTGAAATCTTCATGGAAAAATAAAATGACTCAGTTGTGTGCTAGTGGAGACAGAGGAACGTGAGAGTGTCTCATTCATACTTAACTACTAGTACAATGTAGGACGGCACTAGCAGAAGATCGCTGATACCTGCTCTGGGATAAACAGTTATTTCATTAACAGAGCATTGCACAGCTGCAAAATGGAGAAGTGGTGATTCTAGGCCTTGAACTGGTGCTACCTTCACCATGTGAACTACTCAGCTGTTCACAGCAATGAGACTGTGTTGCATTTATATATATACTTCTTCATCTTGCTGTCTTCTGAGAGAGACTTTTAAATAAACCTATTTACTCTTTACAGGACAGGAAAAAAGCTCTAGCAATGGTTCTACCTCACGTGTTAAGTTGCAGTATACTGAATTCCAGTGGAGATATCAAATCATCAGTCTGTGTTTAAAATTCTCATTCTACCTTGTATTGAGTATGGCTGTATAATATCCTTTCTTCCCTCTCTCACACGTGGCAGGAGATTTTTACAGTCTGTTTCACTACCTTCTGGAGAAGGCTGACCTCCTGACCTTATTTAAACTATGTTGTTCAGTAACACTCTCCTCATTTCACTCTTAGGTGAAACGAGCAGCAAGCTGCATACATGGCCCCCATCCTTATGGAAGAGTTGGGATTGTGCTGTATCCATCCACGGGCCTGGTGACTTCAGCTGATAAATGTGCAATGACAGGACCATTTTAGGAAGCTTTATTTTGTGCATTCCCAAAGATATTGCAGCCATAAGAATCTGATGAGGAATCCTAATAGAACTGCCCATGATGTGAATAACTTTGGACAGCATCCTATCTGTCAGACTCCTGGTAACGTGCCACTGTAGAAGTTGTGCAAACACAATGCTACCAGCGTTGCTGGAACAATTGCAGTAGATCATTTGACAAGAAATGTATTTTTGTCATTCATCAATCATTAAGTTCCATTAATATAAATGTGAGTTCACTTCTCATTACAAATTGATGAATGAAATACATATTGAATGAAGTGTTTCTCTCGGAGAAATGGGTTAATGGATTTGTAGTTTGCAGGAATACAATTAACTTTACTTGTCCTGAAAGAAGATCTTTTTTTGGGTCATGGGAACAGTGTGATTTTGGTTCAAGTATGCGTGTAGTGATGAACAAAATCCTGGAGGTTACAGCCTTGTGGTTACAGCAGGATCTGATTTTCATGGGGGTTTCTTACACTCCAAATACATTTAGGAAGTTATTTTATTTTTCTCTAGACTCAGGAAAAAGTAAATACACTACTCCTCTTTGGTTTTTTTTTCCTTTTTTCCTCTTTTCTATTATGTAATCTTCACTGCTATTTGAATTGTTTTTCTGCCCAGACAGAAAAATTAGAGTTTTCGTCTAGACAGGAGATCTTTACTCTTTCTGAAGACAGTTATTTAAAGCAGAGTGTTAGGACAACGTTTATCAATGTTATTAGCATTACACACCCAGTCTAGGCACAGTCAAAACTCTGTTGTTCCTCACCTTTCACTTAGGACCAGAGTAAAATATGGTCCCTATTCCTGAGTGCTTACAGTCTGATTTAAAATGTTTCTCACAGTAATGTTGTAAGATGCATCTTTCTCTATCCAGCCTTAGGCTGCTGCCGCCGTGCGTAGACATGTCTTGGGAGGCTCCTGATGTAAATTCTCCCTGGTGTATGTGAGCTGAGAACTGCTGCCTGGGTGCATGGCAAAGCTCACTGGTACAGGGAACGCCAGTCTGACTCTGAGCTCTCATCATGGTTAACTCATGCCAATACTTGAAACACAGCCATTGCAAGATTATACTTGGGGACTGATTTGTAAAATAAGCCTACCTTTCTGGAACATCTGCTTTATATGGATGATTTTGTTTCAAGGAAGCTAAGTGAGATGGATGGACATAGCCAGATGAGTCTTTCAGTAGAATTTTATAGTGTTTAATTATCCTGTTTACTTGAAAACAAACTGCTCTTAATTATTGTTTTCTTAATGAGGGTAATGCAAGCAAAGTGGTTTAGATGTACAGTGTATCAAAGCAGCTGTTGAGAAAGCTCTGATGTGTAATAGCATGAGAAGGCAGGACGGCAAACAAAGCTGTCAGTCTTTCAATAGCATGAAAATTATTGTAGGGATAAGGAAAAGAAGTTGAGAAGGGTGTTGGGAAACAGTGAATTGTAGTATAACTGTAAAGAGTAGAAAGGTGTTTTTTCAGAGGAAAAATGGTAAGGAGCTAGGAGAAATGAACATCTGAGTAAGATTCTTCAAGAAAAGATAGATACTTTCGGGGGAAAGTGTTGCAGAAATTGGTTAATGGGGAAAAGCCAGCTATATTGGCATGTAATGGAGAAAGAAACTTGCTTGTGCACTACATGGCGGGTTGATTTACATCCTGTGCAACCTACTGAAGCCACTAGGATTTCATGGGATGTAAATCAGAGCAGATTCCGTCTCCTGATGTTACTGAGACAAGTTAGCTGGGTTAGAGATTTGAAGGCTTTTACTGTACATGATGAGAACAGCAATAGGAAAAAGTGAGGATAGACATGATTTGAAGGTGCAAAGAGATGTTGAGTTAGTAGGACACAAATACTGCAGTAGGAAAAGCTCAGTGCTGAGAGCCTGTTCTGGTAGCTGGATGAAGGCAAATGAAGCATTCCTAAAGTCAAGAGTCATTGGAGCAGTAGCTAGAAACCTAAGAGGAGGTTGCAATTTGCTGATGGTTATTTGGAGTAATAAAGTATCTACTGATTAATTAGAAAAGACTTTACCTTCTTTTTGTAGGTGTGTGTTGAAGGCAAGTGGAAGGGTTAACACATGTAAGGCCAAATCATCACCTGCTGTAGATTTAAGTGAGATCAGCAGAATGCCATTGCTTCCGAGTAAGTTGTGCAGATTTGCGCCTGTGCAGATTTGGAACCCAGCCTTTTCGCTGTCTATTTTTCGCAAATAAAGAGTACATAGTTGGAGAATGGACTTGAAATGATAGTTAGGAAAGTACACCAGAATATTAATGCCCTTGTGAGAATGATTTGTATTTTGTCTCTCAGATAAATTTTTGAGGAAAATGCAGCAAATTAAAAAAAAAAAATTACTATATTAATAAAAAAGTAACCACCATTCCAAAACCTGGAGCTGGATACCTGCTAAAAAACCAAAGCTGTTGTGGAGCTGGATCTGAAGCACTGAAAACTGTTATATAAACATAAGTGTAAATCTTAAGGCCAGTATAGTGTGACAGTTTAGTCAATAGCAGGTGAAAAATCAAAATGAAAATGCCATGAACATCACAGTGAGGCCAAATAATAACATACATTTATCTAGCACTTAGCATTTCCAAATTGTACGACCATTCAATAATGCTGAAAGTTGCATTGATCTTAGATGAAAGGAATGAAATAAAGGACTTGCCATATTTCTAGAGACTGTATAGCTCTGAGCAAGCTGTTATTAGGCTGGAGGGCTACCTCAGAGAAACTCTGCGACTAAGGAGTTCTGGGTAATTTAAAATGTAAGCGGGCACGAGTGCTTTCTATCTAGATTTAATAAAAACTAACGTATACATAGAGGTTAGATTGAGCAGCCCTTGGAAAACAAAGTAATTGGTATTTGAGAACTGAAATTGAGTTAACTGGAATGTTTAAGGTAATAAATTGGTGAAAAACAGGTTGTCTTTCTGAAGGAAAAGTTAACTCTCCTGTTAAAAATTGTTTGAGAGACATTTAGGGAAATGCACTGGTAAAGAGTACCCGTCGTTCTAAGATAGCCAGTGTGTGTTTGGATTCCAGGCCGCCCCATGACAGCCCCGGTGCCCTCCTGCTCTGCGGGAGGCGGGAGGGCTCTGCGCCCCGGAGCAGGCCTGCCAGCGGGCACGGAGCAAGCAGGGATGGCTTGAATATAGGCTTAGGCCTGTCCTCAGCATTTATGGAGAAGCAGCTGAAAGCTGTGGGTTAAAAAGGCTGCCTTCTGCAGACCATATTATGCTTCATGCGCTCACACGCTGATTTCATTGTGGGGAAAAAAAAAGAAAAATCGCAACAAATTAGTGATGAGCTGTCCAAGTAATTAGAGATGTGACTTACCTCCCTGGGGCTAATTCTTTATATAAGTTAAATATGTGCCTAGAGGGTTTCCTGGATACAGTTAGAAAGTTCATTCACTCTCAGACTTGAGGAGTAAATCAGAGAAAAATTGTAGTAATTGACAGCTCTTAGGTCTGACTTACTTTCTGACATTGCCAGTTGACTTCATTACAGGAGCAGGGACTAAGGCACGGCCCAAGTTCTCAGAAAGGGACTGTTCAGAGAGCCAGGTGTCGTGGCGAACTTGTACATTCATACCCTTAGATGAATGTATTGTTGTAGTTGCCATATGTGAGGGCTTTTCATAATTGCCATCTGTGGAATGAAAGGCAATTCAGACAAAAATGTGCACAGTTGCAAATATTAGAAAATATGGATATTACAGAAAGTAATAAGAACTTTATGCAAATATTCCATCTACAATGGAAGGGCCAGATTCTAATATCACGCATGATGCACAGTAACAGATTTTTCTTAGGTACGCCGGGATGCCCGTGCTGCGTCTGAGATTAGAATCTGTCCCCAGAATGGATTATTGGGATATGAAGAGCCAATGATGAGGAAAATCAAATTTTACTGAGTTTTTTTTTCTCGCCCTTACTATGTGAGATTTGGCTTTCAGCATAGTTCTTGATCTTTGTAATTTATTAGGAAAATTGGCAATAAAAATAATGAGAAAATGTTAAAAAATATTTTTTTTCCTTAAGACATTAACATCATCAAATTAGGACGAAGAAGTAATCTCTCTACACTCAGTTGCTCTGAGCAGCAAGCGAATTTTGACTACATGAAGCATTACCACCTGAAGCAAACAGTGACTCCATTGCCGGGGGATTCCCCTGAGGTGGTGTTATCAGGTACTGGTAGCAGTACAGTTCTGGTGTTGTGGAGGTGGCATGCAGGTTAATTTACTCTGCAAATCCTGTTAGCAGCAGCAGTATCTTCCTTTATTTATTATCCTGAACTTTATTCTCTTTATTTTCCCCTATGTCTGGATGCTGTCTTTTTCTCTTGTCTCTTTGGGGAGGAGGTAAATGAGATTTGGACACAAGCCATAATTATTCTGGGAAAATCACCCTGCAGCATTGATTAATATGCAAAATCTTGCCCTGCAGCAACTTGACAGCTACACAAGGCTAGAACGGCAAAGGCTACAGAGCTTCTCTCCTTCTTAAATGATATATTTATGGCCCTTGTCTCTTGTCTTTAATTCACAGTGACCCAAGTTTAGCAAGAGAAGTTTGTCCAGCTATCCTATTTTCAACTCCAGAGTAACCCAGCAGCAGCCAGGTAAGAAGCTCCCCTTGGATAGGGGAGGTTTGATTTTCTAACGTCATGGGAAGATGAGGGGTGCGGTGAACCCAGCTCCCGTTCACCATCCAGTGACAGACCTGAGGAAGCCCTGGCAACACTTCACAGTTAGAAAGCCCCTCATGTCTTTAGACTTCTTTAGTATCAAATAGCAGCTGCAGCAAGGTATTAGTGATTTTGGATTAAGAGAAGTTTATTGGAATTTCACATAGAGTGCTAAGGGGTAGCTGACGTTTTGAAGTGCAGTGTTCCTAATGACTTCCGTGGAAATCACAATATCAGTTGGTTCTGAAAATGAGGCCCCTTGTCCAAAAGGCCAGGTACAAAGAAAAGGACCAAACCCTTCAGAGAATTAGAATGTTTTGTTGGCTCATTATTACATACCCATTTTGGTATGTCTGAGCTGACCATTTTTTTGTTCAACATATAGAATTGTTATTTTATTGCAAACAAAGGGCAACTAAAGCAGACAAATTCTAAGAGAAGATTCAGTGTTTTTAGCAAAGGCTAAAACAACAAAAATAGTCACTGCAGATGTTTTTCTAATCTACAGCTTCTCAGTTGTTTCTGAGAGCAAAACCCTTCTATTAGTGATCCTTCTGAAACCAAGTGAGAGAAGCTATAAATCTTTATAACTCAAAAGTGAAGCAATAAAATTTCAATGGCAAATGTTTAATGTTTCTGTCTTCTGGAAAGCGTGAAAAATATGCCACTGCATAGGGACAGGGAACTTTTTCAGGAAATATTCATGAAAACTGACTATGAATATTAGTTAATTAAAGTTTTGATTTTAAATATTGTTTTAACTAACCATCTATCTTCAAATATTCTGAAAATAGAAGGATGTCATTCATCATTTATAAGCTTTATAGATGCTAGCCAGATGCTGTTGAATGAACTACTTTTTTAGGTGTATTCCTTTTCGCAGAAACATTTGAGTATAAAAATTACAAATCTACTCATCTTTATATAATATAAATTTCAAAATGTATTTTAATTTTAAAACCGTAGTAGTTTTCATCAGAAATATCATGGAATGTATCTGCAGTTGAAGGTTTTTAAGCTGCCGCGTCAACAAACAAATCAAGTTATACAGGATACTGCACCAAATTAAACTTGAATGCTGTGCATCACCAAAAAAATGTTTCACGTCTCACTGCCTCCTTTCCAGTTGCACTGTAGTTTCACAAATGGCCACTAAGACTCTGAAAAAATGTTACACATGCAGATAATAGATATGCTGCCTTGTAGCAAATACTGAGGATGCTAAGGGTCAGTCTGTACTGATACTCAGTTTTCATTCTTTTGCTGTTTCAAATTAGCTGAAAGGTTGTTGGTGTCAAGTCTCTAGTTCAGAATCTTTTTATCATCTGGGCAGTTTTAGTAAAGTTTTGAAATTGTTGCTGATGCAGCAAAGGATTTGAATGAAAGATCTTTTTTGTATGGTATTATGAACAATAATTGGACTTTGGTGGTGGACGTGACGATCCCTAATATCTTTGCTTTTTTGTGACTTTTCTCACTCTTATGTCCTCTCAGTCACACAAATCTCCATATGTATAGGATAAATAAATTCCTTCGTTGTCATAAAAGAAGATAAGAACGGAGATTGGAAAATACTATATCATTAATTATGGTCCCCTGCTTCATCAGGACAACATTGTGCAGTCACTTCTATGGAACTTATTCTACACAACTGCTAATAAACGTAAATTTTTTGTTCCACTGTCTCACTTGAAAACGTGCCCCAGGGATATAATGGTGGAATAGTGAAAAACATTTTTTCTTATATAGCCTTAATATATGCATGATCAGTTCACACACATTTGTCCTTGGAATTATTTGTTCTCTGGTCCTGAAACAGCAGTGCTTATCATAGTGTATTTATTGTCAGCAATATTTTCCTCTCTTAACTTCGTAAGTCTTGCAAAACTGGTAATGCGCAGTAGCTAGACTGCTCTGCTGTCACTGGCTTTGTCTTCCCCAGTTATCGGTCTTCCGCTGCACATTAATGCTTAAATTTATTTACCTTGAATGTGAGGACAAGAACTCCATGTATTCTTGCAGAATGTAGTTGGCAATCTCAGTGCTGAGCCTTTCAACTGCTAGTTTTCATTCCCCTCTCCCTGCTTTTTTTTTTAAACCATAGAGTTAATCTAAGATTGACTTGACTTTGTTTATATTCTATTAATGTATTATTTTGCTGTGTGTATTTTAGTCCGAAATTAGGGCAAGGTTTTAAAGAAAAACTGATCTGCTTTTAGTCAAAATTCTAATAGAAAACCGAGTATTTGACATAAATTGAGCATAGAATACGTTTTGATTTTCAGGTTTTCATTAAATCAAACAGTATAATTAATAAGTATATTTTTCACATCAGTATTAATTTCTCTGACATCATGAATATGCAAGTCTTTTCTAAAATAAAGGCAATATGTGAAAAAAGACATAACCTCTTTGGAAGTTTTGACAATTTTGAAAGATACTGCTGGAGTTTTTCCTATTTTCTAATATCTTCTTCTTTTCTACTTTTATGTGTGTGTTTTATTGGTGTTGATGTGGACAGAGACTAGCCTAGCTTTGTATAGAGCATGGTAGTTAGTAGCTGCATTGCAGTGTAAAGTAGTAGAGGGTAGTTGAGGTCTTCACGTTAGACCGAAGGGGAGAGAACGCTGAGTCATAAAGATTTGCCCCTGGTCATTGAGGGCTTCACTGCACAAGGGGTCTGATGTCCACTTCTGTCGTGATCTGAAAGCGTCTACCTGGTGCAGTACCAGCCACCACAGGTGGAAATTGACTTGAATGAGAGGCAAAGAAAATTTTTGTTTTCTTTTATTTCTCTAAAATATGTGTTAAATCATGCTCATGTTATTCTGAGTTACTGCTTTAAATTGTCACAAGTGCCTATGGAAGTGATTGTACTTCAGAGCTGCAGAAGCTGTTCTGGGGCTTTGTTCCAGTGCCAGCACCAGTTTCTGCTTTCATATTCAAGCCACTTCAGAGAAGCTTAAATGAAACTAAATCATGAGCTTCCTTCACGGTGAGAACAAAGTAAGTTTTCTTCTAATGCTGGTTTTATGCCAAACGCTGCCTGCCAAATTTGTGGTATAAAATCCAGAGGAAATTGGGAGGAAAAAGACTGATGTTAGATGGTAATTTTCACAAGTTTACTAGGGATAGAAAGCATTTATGTGGTAAAATGTTTGAACTGGATTTTTGTGTCTGAGAGCGAAGCAGGCAGCCCTGCCTTTTCTCTCCTGACATGCTGCTTGTTGCAAAGTTATCTGTATGGGTAATTTAGTCAGTGGGCTACAGCTGGAGTTCTGTCTCTTTCTTCCTTATTCCAAAACAGACAACAGCTTTAGCTGAGTCAGTATTTCATCTTTATTATCACCTCACTAATCTCACATTTTTACCTTGCTGTCTGATTTTGAGGTAGGACCACAGCCTAAGACTAAAGAACGCTCCTTACCCCTCTCATTGTCCCTTCAGCCAGGACTTTTGGTGCCTAGAGTTTCCTATGGCAATATGGAAAAATGTGATTGTTATTGAAGCAGCCTAAAGGTAAGGCCTTCCAGCCACTACTAAAGATAGAAACTGCTTGTCTGTGGAGGTAATGTTGCTACATGATTCTCCTGTCAATTTGCAAATGCTTTGCCTTCAGCATTTCTCTAATTTCTCATGCCATTCGATCCTGGTATATTGTGAAAAGTAACCAATACCTAGTTTTGCCTATGCAAGGCTGGAACTACGCTTCCTCTTAGGGCTGACTCAGCCTGACAACAACCAAGCTCCCTCTGGCAGTAGACTCCTAGTAGCAGCAATTAAGTAATGCTCCTGATGATTGCTTTGCCATTGTGAAAACTTTTGAAGCCAGGGTGATGACTGGCTTCAAAAGTTGATAAGGGAACGAGGACTGGAGCGAGGAAGCAAGCTGGCTGGTCCCTGCAGCATCGCCACTTCACTCGCCCCATCTGATCGCGAGCAGCAGGATCTTTTCCAGAGCTAAGTTCCTCTTCTCTGTCTGCCCCTCTCTGTGGCCCTGATTTGCTTCTTATCTTCAGAGCAGCAGAGCCTGGTTTTCTCTGCACCAGTGGGAAGCATCCAGCTGGCTCTGCCTCCTCTCTCCAGCGGCAGCCCTGAGCACTCGGACAGTCTCAGCTTCTCAGCTCAGGTGTGTGGTGCTGGAGATGAGTCGTCTCCCGGTGTGAGGAAACATTCTCCCTGAGGTCTTGTAGCTTGATGCTGAAACATGTTTGTGGCAGATGGAATCTGTAGGGGGTTTAGATAACAAATTTCTTCATACAGAAAGCTTGCAGCTTGGTTAAAAGCATCTCTCAGATTTGAGTAACCCAAGTATCTGGCCTACCATGTTTCAAGCTTTTCCTCTAGATTACAGTGATAGTTGAGTGTCATATAATTACAGCAATTAGTTTATTTTTAACAAGAAAAAAATACTTTGCCTTAGTTTTGTGCTTCAAACTGACTAAAACTTTTTTTTAAACCTTCTGTTAAATTCAGGTGTGGGAAGTACTTGTGGTAATAAATAGCTAAATACAAGAGTTTATAACAGGAAGCATTAGACTAGCCTTATTTTATCTAGGGAAAGAAGTGCTCTTTTTCACTTTAAAAAGAAAAAGAAATCACAAAGTGAATCCTGAGGACCGTAAATCATTAGTCAGGGCAAAATCCTACAGAATTCGAACTCTTTTGGATTGGCCAAACAACAAAAAGCATGCTCATATCTGTAGAAAAAATATTTTAGGCTAACAAAAACTTATTGAAAACATCTGCTCCTCTAATTAGCATATACTGAGTACTTATCATCTGTACTTGTTCAAAATGCCAGACCATTTCATTACAACAGGAGATATTGTGATGTAGAAAAGTTCAACCAGGAATAAAAAGCAGCTATCACTATTGATTTTTTTTTTTAAATACAGTATTAAATAGAAATATATTTTTATGCTTTATTGTAACAATTAAGAGTAGTAGTAGTAGGTCATATGTCATGAATAACCTCTACCAAAACATGAGTTACAAATCTATACAAAATTTTCATCTAATAATAAAATTTTAAACTCTTTCCTAATTGTAAATATCCCAAAAGTATCCTTCAACCCTTCCAATTCCTTTTTTATGGGATATTTTGAAAATGTCTTGCTTTATCCTGAAAATACTTTACACTGCCTGTGTCAGAGCCCAATCTGTTAATCAGCAAAATCTGTTTACCATTAAATAATGCCATTGTAATCTCTGCTTGCAGAGAAACACCTCCTCTTGGAGAATTATGCTAACATAGGAGGCTGAACTAATAGTTGGTAGCCACAATGAGGGGAGAGCTGGCTCAATCCCTCTTACTTTTTTTTCTTGCATCTTTCTATTGTTCTTTGTAGTTGTCCCAAACCCTAGGCAGTGGCTTTTCAGTGTTTCAGCTGTTTGCTGCTCTTAAACATTAACAAATATCAGATAGCTTTGGCTGAAGTTGAAACCAACTTCAGAAACAGAGATAGGACATTCTGACACTTAGGGGGATGCACACCACTTTGTCACTTAGGATAATGAGGAATGAAACAATGGCTACAGATAGAAGAAAAATGTGGCTCTACTGAACCCAAACCTCTGCCAGCATGCTTACAAAAACCTCCCGTGGACAAAGAGGGCTGAGCCAGGGAGTTGCTGAGAACTGTCTCATCTCCACTGATGACTCATTTTATATCTGTAGGCAAGTCATTTGACTGTCTTTGGATCAAATTCTCCTCTGTTGTAAATCCCTGAAGCCTCATGAGTTTCGTTGTACGTGTCTCAACTGAGGAATTTACCCAAATTCTTTCCCTGGAATACGCCAAACTGGCATTACCCTTCTAATATTAAAGGTTCTTCATATATTTTTGGCTTTAAAAATTAAAACCAGTTACCAAACTGATAAAAAATGATTCCTTGACTCCCACGCTACTGCTTTTAAGAATAACACCAATTTCATTTTGAGTAGAGATGTGTTAATCTGACCCTAAATGAGTGCAAATGAAGAAAAATTCGTTACCGGCAAGCACAAAGATAAGTTCTGCCATTGTTTGACAGAAAGACAAGGTTGTGATACATTTATGACACTTCTCTTTCAGTCAGGGGTATAATTCCAGAAACTTACCGTGTGCTAGATGCTCAGTTGTTTCTGTTTTTTTTTTT
>WHYT01017232.1:0-16287 GCA_009806455.1 Tetrax tetrax | reverse complement strand
AAAAAAAAAAAAAAAAAAGCATTGTGATCCACATCTTACTTTAGTTCTTGGACAGCATAACTGGTAGTGGAAGCTCGTTGCCTGGATTCCTTCTCTAAAACATACCCTCTGTAACTTGGATTCAAATCCCATGGCATGGGAAGGCAGAAAACTGAAGAAAGTGTCAGGCTGCATTTATTTTATTTTTTTTTCCTCGATTTAATTCATCTGAGCTAATAGAAGGAGTGCCTGCCCTAGCATCCCCTTCCAACTGCAGATTTCTGATTCCCGAAGGCCTTCCTGGAATGTGAGGGAGCAATGCTAAAAGCATCTCATTAGAACTGGAATTAATGGATAAGGATATGTGAGGAATCCTCTCCTCATATGGGATTCAAATGCAGTATTTCAGCTGCAGTTTCTCTCAGCGTTAGGTCCAATATTGCCCTCCTCCGATTTTGCCTAGAAGGAGAACAAATGGTCCCTGTAGAACTAACAATAAAGCATTTTACGTGCGGCTGTGTAGAAGCTTTAAGGGAATTGGCTGATCAGACTCACCTCTATCTGCTGCAGCTGCTTTTGCTGGAAATGTTCTGCTGGAAAAGTTCAGGGATACATATGGCACAGCCATAGGATAGAGAAAGGCTTTTGAAAGCAGGGAGGTTTGCCCTTCAGGGAGAATAAGATTTGTAAGAGGAGGAGGGCCTGAGTGGAAGTTGAGGGAAAGAAATTCTGGGTGGTTGGACATCATTTAGGGGAGGCAGCCTGTTTCTTCAGCAGCTCCCAGGCCCTTGAACAAAGTTTTAAGGGAATAAAGGCACCAATTCCAGCCCAGAAGAACCAGTAGCAGGAGGGCAGCACACTTTGACACATGAGCAATAGCTTTGAAGAGGTGCAGCTCCTAGCAAGATGCAATACCTGGATGTGAGTCTAATTCTGGGAGGAGATTGTGATTCTTAACTGGATGCTAGACGTTTCACTGACGGATTCAGGTAGGAAATAATAACATACAGAGGGGAAAAAAAAAATAAATGAGGCCATACGCTGCGTAAGTCTTGGCTAAAATGCTTCCACTGTAAAAAGATAAAATTAAGTGGTATTTAACTTAATCCATTACTAAAATGTATCATTCATATTCTCATTCATATTCTCATAAATTGCTTTCTTTCTCTCAGTATCTAGAAAATTGCCAATATTGGCAAGTTTAAAAAGATGATAAAATTATTCACACAGTATCTGTATATTTCTAATACTTCAAAATATTCACCTGACTGATAGGCTAGTGAATTCAGTCAATGCAATGATCAGAGTTTAGTGAATGCAGCATTTGCGTGGTGTTTGGGACAGTTTGGCTAAAAGTTGCCTTTGGGAATCGGGGATGATTCCTCCCCTTTGAGTACCAAAAAGCCAGAGGATTTGCGCTGGACATGCTCATGATGCTCAAAGCAAGACCACAGCCTAACGGTTAGAGGAGGGGAACTCAGAAAAGATGAGTTGAATGGCAAGAAACATTTATTTCTTCTACCATGGCAAAGATTGTGTTAGCTGGCCTGTATGCTACTGATGTGCCTTGGTGAGGGCTTGTGAAGTGCTAGGCAGGGGCTGGCAGCACTCCTGCAATTCTGCAAGCGGTGAACCAGGTGGGAAACTGTAACCAGCGCAAGGTAACTATCAGCTGAGATAAGCAAACAAGCCCAGATTGTCCCATTTTCGGCAGTGAACTAATTCTAATAATGTCTGTTACGGAAGTGCTGCTGCCTTGATTTTTTTTTTTTTTTCTTATTTCGGTGGAAAAAAACCAAACCTGGCTTTGTAATCATTCCTAGCGATAGTTTAAATGTGCAGAAGAGCCTGATTTGTTCCAGGTCACTGCAGCCCTTCTAGATTCACAAGGTAACTTTCTTCTTCTTTTGAGACCTCTGATTATAATTTTAGATCTTTCCTTGCTGCTATCTAAAGATTTCGATCAGTGCTTTGCTGGCTGTGTAACAATATGATATTTACAAGCTGTGGGAGAGGTTTTGCTTTTTTGTATAAGATTTTTTTGTGAAAAAAAGAAAAAAAACTGTTTGTATGTTTTATGGAGGCATGCTGCTGCCAGTGCCTTGCTGAACACTTGCAAAGACTAGAGAATTGATAGGTTAAATATTGCAGTGTTAAGAGCTTCTTACTGTTACAGTCTAAAATGTTACCTGTAACTTGAATTAAGAGCAAAGTTAAAAGTTCCACAACCTAATATTGCACAAATTGGTGTGTTTGAGAATGAACTGAAGCTGTGCTGCTTCAGTAACTAAACAAATATATTTCTTAGACTAAAAATACTATGTTGAACATCAGGAAGTCAAGTTATATCAGCTTAATATTAGATTAACATTCTTTCTTATACATCATTATCTCCTACCATAAGCTGTGCAGCTGTTCATGAAATCTGCACCCAGTCTGTATTTTGTGACCTACCTTGAACAGATTTTATCAAAAACCCCTACCCTGTCTAACCTTGTAGTCATCAATTTAGAATTTCTTACATCTACTTGCTAATACATGTATACCTTCCATATATATATATATATGTCTTCCAGCTGTGTCATGTGTAAGTTCTAACAATTACCCACGCTTAATGCTCCTTCGTGACCTTCATGCATGTAAGGAGCAATGCAAATGCACTTGGGACTTGTACTCGTAGCTGAGTTTAATCTTTCATGATTGAAAGAAGCTGAGCATGTAAGATAGAAAGTAGTGCAATAATTGCTTCTTATTCTGGAAAATACTGTTCAGGGTGTATGTGCTGGAAATATCTTTCTTTAGTCCTCTATAGAGGACTGTTTTCAGCCACATCATTGAAGGTGTGGAGGTGGTTCTGTCACAGGAAGATGACCACAGTCCTAGAATTAGTAGCAATCCTCCTTGGGTTCCTGTTCATCTCCAGTTTTTCCAGGTTATATGTGTATGTGTTTTGAAAATTAAAATGTCTTTTTGGTAGATTATTGGATGCAATTCGCTGTTGATAGAATCAATCTTGGCTGAGAACTGGAGAGAGCACAACTGATGAAGATATGCTAAATTTTCTAAAAAAAAACCCCCCTGAATACATGACTTCAAGCTGCACAGTTGGTTCCCTATTGAAAGGAATATCTTTGAAAGCTTAAATAAAAATTAGATATATTCAGGTATGACATGTGAATATAAGAACCGTTTTTTTTCCTAACATGCCCAATCTAACAGGTTTTGAAAATTACCCTATATTTTGCCTGAGGGCTCATTACTCTGAAAAGTGTACTTAGAGGCTATTTGGAATTCTTGCTCCCTGACTGTGAATCATGGCATTTTCTACCAGTAGTCTCATGTTTTCATCTCTCCAAGAGCTCTAAGGAAAAAGAAAAGCAGCATTCATTTGGAGAAATTGTTTTTTACACTCTCTTGGTAAATTAACTTCACTAGTTAGAAATTAGTCAAGAGCTTATTAGTATCTGAAGTTCCTCACTATTCAAAAAGTTTGTTTCTTTTTGCTTTCGGCTTCATTTATAGTAGAACAACAGTGGAATGGAAAGTTCCTTTTTTAGGGATTATACTTCCTTGTTCTCTCTGACATGTCATAATTGCATTTTCTTCAAAGAAAATGTCTTTGAATAGTCTCAGCAGCAATATGAGTGATAACAACATGGCATTGACTCTGGCTTTGAAATTAGGAGGACTGTTCTTATGAAAAGAAATGGTCATTTATGTAGGGATTGAGCCCTGCACCACCTGTACCAACCACAGTGATGTGTTTTTCTACATAGACAAATGAACTGTGAAGTGAAGGTTCATTAAGCAAAGAATATCAAGCATGCAGAACACTGTAGAAGTTATCAAATACAACATAGGTGAGCAGGAACTGAAAGGAGCTTAGAGAAGTGATGGCATCGTAGAACTAATAGCTTTGATTAAACAAATATTTGTCAGAGCTTTAAAAATATTTTTAATTGCGTTTCTTAAGTCTCTAAATATTTCTTAGTAACCTCATACCTATTATAATTGCTTAGTTGCACTGAAGTTGTTGCGAAGTTGGCAGATTTTTAGCACATCATCAGCCTGGTTCTCAGAGCGAGGCAGACCGACCTGGGCATTTCAGTGGGACCTGCAGGGAAGGGAAATAACGAGTGGGAACAAGGGTGGTGGAGTGGGGCCCTGAATAATGCCTGGGGTAGCCTTGAGGGTTTGTGTGTATTACCAGCCTGAGCTGTCGCTTCCAAGGGCCTGTTTTGTCTATTGATTACAAAGATTTATTTTAAACAAATCTCCTCTGATAGCCATTGTAAATGACTGCTTTACCTTTTAATTATTGTTTCAGCAGCTGGTTTTCTGAATTATATTCAATATCACAAGTATTTTTTTTTTTTTTCTTCTGAATACCAAAAGGTCACTTTTAAATACAGGGTGTCTCAGGTTCCCTTGATATGAAAAATAAGACATCTGAGAGGACGTAAGATATTTTAGCTGATGTTTTAGTGAGAGGATGTCAGAGAGAGACTAAAACGAGAGGATGAGATAATTCAAGTTATGTATGGACTGATACATTGACTTCAGACCATGAGCCACAATTTTTTTCTTAATGTAATTTTTAACTAATTTTTTCTCTTTTCTTCTTAAGGGACACATTTTTTTGTAGGAATGCTGCAGTGTTTTTACTCTATTTGATATAATTAGTATGAATTTTGCACATATAAATTTGCATATTAAAAAGTTAAAAAGTTGGGGTTTACATTAGTTTTTTTTTTCTTTAATAAATCCTTTAAATTCTCCTCCAGTTATTACAAAGTAGCCTTGCAGTTAAGGTTTAAAGGTTAGCCAGTGGGATTTTTAGAAGGGAGGGTTTTGAGTCTAACACCGACATTAATGAAAACACAGATAAATTGTTAAAGATGTATTTTACTGATAGAGTATATAATTTTTTTCTTTTGCTTTGCTTTTTTAAAATGGAGCTAGGCTCAGCTAATAGAAACTGTTAAAATATAAAATTTAACATAAGAGAAACATCCCTTTCTGGGATAAAAAGGAGGATTGTGATTTATAGTTTTTTTAGCACACTCTAATAGTATTTTGAAACAGTCTCTACTTGGACACTCGTGAGATAACATTAGAAGTGTTCTGGAATCACACTCTATGACAGTCCAGTGAGCACAAGTGGTCATTGCAGGCAAAATTGCAGGCTGAATGGAATGAATGCTATTGTCTGTTTGATACACTTCACGTTCCAAAGCTCTATGCACACTGTTTCATACAAAACTTTGTTCTGGGCAAATAGGGAACATACCTTATATGCATAGCAAAGAATTTATTGTTAATCTAATAAAAGAATGATTACTAATCCATATCTACTTATTATAAATAAAATAAAAGAATGAAATTTCAGGATAATGTCCTAATAATGGAACAGTTGCAACTGTTGCATGCTCCTTGATCCCCACTGTCTTCTTTCCAATGTGTTATGTTTGCCCTTCCACCACCTGTGAATCCAAGGACTGGGTATTCATCTTCCTGAAGAAGGGTGAGGGTGTCACATCAGACATCTGTAGCCCCTGGTTCTTCTTTAAGAGGAGAATTTTGACTTTGGAGGTTTCCTGTACCTTGCTCCTGGGTCCGTTAATTTAACTAATGAGGGTCATTTGCTTATTCTTTCTTTGTGGGTTCCCAGTTTCACCATATGCACAATTCTTTTAATATATGTATGCTCTTTGTTCCCCTTGTTAACCATAAGCTGGTTCCATGGTCACGTTCCTTTCCTGACAGCAATTGCCTGTTGGTGATTATATCCCTGAAGCCTCTAGTATCATCCTCTGCCTTTAGTTTAAGGCCTCTGCCATCATCTCATGACTCAATAATTTTGAGAGCAGTTTTGGATATCTTATGAGTGACTTGGGGATACTTAATTGTAGCTTGATGTTTAATTTAGGGCATGCACATAGCATTTAGCATATGGTTCTTTATCTTACAGTTTGGTACTGATCCTGACTTGTAGAGGCAGTTCTTTTTAAACTGTCTTTTCTCTACTGAAATGGAGTAAGTAATCCTCTCACCTCCAAAACCAGCCAAAACAATAAATCTAAAACTAATGGTGCAGAACTACCTTATAATTGGTCCTGGTGATTCTCTTTCCTGGAGATGATCTGCTTCATACATGCAACAGCAATGTATCTCCATTGCTACCACGGGTTCTTGGCAGGTCTGTTTTTCAAATTCACAATCTGAGATTTCTTTCGTAACATATATTTCAATTTCCTCTTATCTGTAATCTTAATTCCCAATAATTTATTGAACTGATATTAATATTCAAAACTTTGGATACAATAGAAGCAAAGTTTTCAGCAACTCATGTTACCTTCAGTTGAATTCCATTTTGTACAAAATAATTTCAACTTAGAGTAGTTGTCAGTAATCAGTTGTCTACAATGACAATGAGATAATGTTTTAATAAAATGGAATATTTCTTTAACTCAAAATAGCAAATCAACTCTTAATGTTAGTTTCCTCTAAACTAATACGTTGGACTGTGGTGGACAATTTTTAACTGGTATCTTTCATACACCATAGGGAAAAAGGTATAGAGGAAAAAGCGAATCCGAGAAAATATTTATAAACTTTCATATGTATAAAAGGAGCTGTCATGGCTAATTTTTTATAAAATGAAATGAGAATTGTTAGATCAGTGGATTCTTTTTGCATCTGCCTGGGTACATGGTTTTATTTTAAATATGTTCCAAAATTTTTCAGCAGCTCTAATCAAAGCCCCACATGACTTACACAAATCTTCTGAAATTAATAGCATGGAAGCTTTGGCCCCTCTGAGCAGTATATTATAGTGAGTAATGAAGAGAAATTCATTTGAATAAGGTAATCAAATTCATGCTGATCATGATACAATCGGAAATACGTTTTTCCAGATGAAAACCGAAATTTGTAATTCTGCATGGCTCTAAAATGAATCATGTCATATCTGTTGATGTAATTATGTCTTGCATAAAAATACTCCTTATGAGAAGTAGCAAACAATTACAGTAGTGGTTTTACTAGAAGATAAAATCATATAACAGGTACAACAACACTTAGAAAACGTATGAGTGGTATGTAAGAACTTTTATCCCTCCTCCCAGTCCTGCTTTCCGTTAAGAAACAAATCAAATGCCCAAATTCCTCTTTCCAAGCCCCAGTTTACTTTGCATTTCTTTTGATTGGATCTCCCTAACTCTACAGTTTATACAGTGTCAGGAAAGCCATTCGAATGCTTGGTTGTTTTCTTGTTGGTTGGTGATCCTGTTCTTCCTTTTCCTGAAAGGACATTTTTAAATCCCTGCATATTCATATTCCTCAAATCTGTGTTTCTGGCCTGCTGAATGGCAATTACAGCTAATAGCTCCCTTCAGCAAACCATGCCTCCCTCTTTAACTCTGCCTTCGGAACAAATAGTCAATTTAATTTTGTATTAAATGTGAATTTTTGATTGGATTGTACAGTACTCTTCTAATGTGAAAGCTGTGACTTTATAGCAGTCTTTATAAAGCATACTTCCATCATGTGTTCTCATTTCTCTACATTCTGTGTATAAGTATTCTATAAATCACTTTACCTTTTATAGTCTCTATACATCTCAAAAGAAATTGAAACCTAAAATTGAAGTACAAAAGTAATTTATTCCTGAAAAATCCAATTTGGTATTTATTCCGCTAGCCACTTGGTGATTCCCCTTTCTTTCCAGTACTCACTGTTTCCACTGCCATCCTCTTTGCTCTGTTCTTCCAGCTTAATTTGTGTCTTTATTAAAGAGAACATCTTCTTTTAGATGCTTTCCATAGGACCATCTGTGCTCAAAATCTGGAGGAAAACTTAAAGGAGTATTATAGGTAGGATATCTACTGCCTACCCACAATATCTTGAGTTCCACGTATTAAGAAACTGTTACTTTATCTTCCACATATCCTGGCTGGAGAGATTCACCTGTGTGTATTCATTATTTAGTATCAGATGGGAAGATACTTCATTTTGGTATTTCCATATTTCCAGCACTTCCAGGCTGGGTAAGGAGCTTGTCTCCAGTAATTGGGATTTTTCTGTTTACAAGTCTGCTGAAGGAAGGAGCCATACTGCAGCTGTAACTGTCATGTTGTGCTTTGCCTTACTAAGTTAAACTCTTCTGGGTGGCAGCTGGCCCTTTTTCTATGATCTGCCCGTTATATGCTTCCCTCTATCCAACTGAGAACAACAACAATCGTCCTCAAGTGGTTAGTCATGGTCTGACAGGCTTGGTCAATCATCTGGATCATCTCGTGAGTCCCCATCATTTTCACATGGTTGCATTTTATGGTTATCTCATTCTTAACATGGTCATGCCAATTTAGCACGAGCAGCTTCTTTCCAAGAGTAGCAGATTATTGTGAAAGGCTGCCTTTAGACAATCAGGGTTGATGTTACTTATATCATGATCAAACACGGAAAATGTGTATCTTGAAACACCTGAGCATTCTGTTTCCTGTAAGAGTTCATACCAGCTTCATATTATCCAAACTGATTTGCATACCAGCTGTATTTCTGGTGGTCTATTTAAGAGCATTTTGCTGCCCCACAAGATACAAGCTCTTGTTCTTTGTGTCTAGCAGATCAGTGTGTCAGTGAACATCAGGTGCCCTTGTGCAGTGTGCACTTAATCCAGGACTGTTGGGCCCTGGGACTTCATACTCCAGTTTCAAGATTGAGGAGGGTGTTGAGTAGCGTTGATTCTCCTTTACTCCTGGTAGTGGCTGTTCTGCAGTACTTATTAGCTCACAGTTGACTGGGATTTCATCTCTTTGTAATTGCTTTTCGGCAGGGTTAGTCATCTGGAAAGCCCATAGGGCATCTTAGCCCAGTGCTTTTCTGAAATCAGGCTCATCCTCAGGCACCAGTTGCAGAAGTCATCAGAAAGCCTTTTTGCCAACCTCGGAGTTGTCTGTGATTAGCCTCAGGCACAGGATTTATTACACTGTCTCTCTTCAGAAAGCAGAATAGAAGTTTTCTCTTTCTGCGTTTTGAATCTTCCCAAGAAAAAACAATATTTTGTCTCAGGCGAGATGCTTCTGAAGTCGTTATACCTCTTAGGATACTGTAATCAGAATCAACTTCTTCACCTGCTGGTGATCTTTATAGATCACAGATGCATAGCATATGCGTACATCAGTCTGTTCAGATCACTGCTTGCTATACAAGCTGTCAACTTCGAGACTTTCTTTAGCCTCTGATCAAAGGTAATCTGCCTTTTCCAATGAGATTTCACCTTTGTTGTTACCTTGCCTAAGCTACATTATAGTTTTTTGAGTTTACTTCACTTCCTTAGCTTTGGTCCATCATCCAGCTTTGCCATATTTATTCCCTCCTCCAGAAGATTTTACTCCTTTTCTGAAGCTACCAAGATGTATTTTTCTTTTAGTACAGCACATTAGGTAGTCCTTCCAAGTGATCTCTCCTTTTAATCTGAATGTATGTCTCAGTTTGGGTACTCCCAGGAGTTTTCTGGTGCTGCAGGAGTATTCTGTTGGCTGCTTCATGGTCCACCTCCACGTGACTGGCTGAAAATGGCCCGTTTCCTTTGGCTTTCTGCTTTGCAGTAATCAGCAGAATAAATCTTCTGCCATCTGTGCTTCCTAGCTGCCCTCTTGCTCCTCGGTACCTAGTACAAATGAAGCAACCCATTTTCAAAGCTCATGCAATCTGTTTCAGGAGATCACACCTACCTTGCTCATCATATTTCTTTTTAACTTCAGGCTACTCCAGAACATTGGTTCTGGCTGGACTTCTCAGCAGCTCAAGTACAGTTGCTCGAATGAAGTCTGGATGTCGCAGGGGACAAGCTTGTGTCATATGAACCACGTGCTTTGTGAAGACTCTGGCGCTGAAGTGCTGCAATTGCAGCTAGTCTAACAGGACAACAGCTCTTGTGGTTTTGTGGCTATGTTAGAGAATTTGAGGGTGTTCCTATGTCTTTTTATTTGGGCTGGAAATTTATACTGTGTATCTAGAGAATCTAGATCCTGCAAATGGTACTGTTCATTTGTCACATAGATTTCCAGGGGCTGTACCTGAATTTGTCTAGCTTTGTTTCAAATTTTTAGCAACCATTGGACCTCTGAAAATTTCACAAGCTGCTCACCTGTAGCTGGAGTTGAAGCACGTCTTTTTTCAGTAATTTTCCCTTAGAGCCATGAGTGCTAGTCGCTAATAAGCCAGGAGAACTGAAACAGATGCCAGAAAATTAAAATCCATTGATTTTATGCATAACGTTAACAAGGCGTTTTATCTTGGTGACAAACAGTGCTATCTTAAGTAAGCATTCGCTTGACCTAGTGGCTTTGATATCAATTGCTATTAATATCCGTGCAGCACTCATTAACAAGCCTGCACCTTTCAGATTCAGCTGAGTACTAAGTAAAACGAGATGTGAAAATAACCTGACCCGTAAGCAATATTTTTTTTTTTTTTTTTTTAGGAAAAACAAAAACCTAAAAGGAATACGTATTAAAGCTAGTCTAACATGATACAGGAAATTAATAACCATAGGCATTTAAATGAATGGAAAATAGATATTAATGATGAAGAGTTTCTAAAATTAGAATTTGTCTCACATTAGGCATTTAGAATAAGTTTATGGAAGTCTTGTTATGTGGCCATATGAATAAATCAAGCAATAAATGGATGACCAGCATAAATGCATAATTAATACTGTGCACAAAAATGAACTGTAGCAAAACAGCTTTCATGTTCCCGGAAAAATAAAGGAAGCTTTTCTAAAAGCAACTAATTTGCCATACAAAGCTGATGAAATAACATTTGCAAATGTTTCTACTGTGTTGGAAGTTTGAAAGGACACTTATCGATTCCTCTGGATTACAAAGTAGGAATTTAAATTATTTTAATGCCTTGCCCTATTTCACCAGCTGTGTACCTAACCTGACATAAGCCCATAAGCTGTCTTTGAACTTCTCCCTCTAAAAGTTACTGCAAAACTCTTGTTTGATAGGTCCATATATCAGATTCACAGCTGTATCAGAAACCTAAGTCAGTTTTTATTCATCAAACAGGGCAGTTCGTTCTTCTTGCCGTATCTCTAGTTTAGCTTATATTATTTAAAAAAAAAAATACAGTAAATATCGATAACTGGGTCGACACCAGTTTGTCAGGTAAACAGGTTTCTTCATTTTTATTCTTTAGCTTATTATTGTGCTGGTACTAGTTGGACAAGGAAAGTTTTAATTATTGATGCTGTGATCAAATCTGATGATGCTAGGAAAAGCTAGAGCTTTATTTCTGTTCTTTGTGGCATTCCATAGGCAAGTAACTTGGCTATCAGATGAGGAATCTGCAATAGAGCTCATTTGAGATCTCTCCAAGTAAACAGAAGCATTGATTTTTTTTTGTTTGTTTGTTTTTGTTTGTTTGTTCTGGTTGGTTGGTTGGGTTTTGTTTTTTTTTTTTTGAGGGAATAGCATTAGGGAGGTCGACATCTAACTATTGATTCACAACCTTAATCCTTTTAATGTATTAACAGTTAGTCTATGGAGAACTGGAAATTAAACAGAGTTGTTCAAACTTTTTATTTAATGAACAGTATTGCATAAAAAGAACTGTGATTAACCTGACACTTATTAATGTTTGTTGATGGCACGATCCCTTCAAAGTAAGTGGCGAACAGCCTTTGGTCTGACCAGGGCAAGATTTTTCTATTTGAAACAGGAAAAAGATGCAGTGTTCTTACAACCAGTTTTCTTACAATTCAGCTCCATCAAAAGTAATGGGTTTTCAAATTCTGTTTAATCCAATTGCTATATAGTAGCCAGTATTACACTAAAATGGCCGTTCTAGTGCTCCTTAAGAGTATAACATGAGTGGTCATTGGCATTGGTGGACTGAGATTTCTCCTCTGAGGTTTCTCACCAGATAGTAGCTCTCTGAACAAACTCTCTATTATGATATGAAATATTAAACATCAGAGAGGCAGGATTGCTGACAGCACTGTAATATTGAAGACATCTGCCTGATTCACAAATATATTTGGTTTCACAAAAGCCAGGGAATGTCAGATCGTACAAGAATCAATTTAGATATGAGAAGTTCAGCACAGCCTTTGACTCCAGGGCATCATTATTTACATCACTTGGTGACATAAACATGATCTCTGATCTTTGCTTTGGAGAAGCTGCATCTGTTGCTGCTTCTGCGCAGAGTCCATCTCCAGAGTCAAACAAACTGAACTATGCAAAACGTGCTTGAATTACCTCTTTATATTTGGATTATAATAATACTCAGATTATTTCCGTGGTCTCTGCTTATGTTTCTGTGCTGTTCATGTATGCGTGTCAGTTAAAGTGGAAGTTTCCCAGTTTCAGACATTTGAAAAATACCTTTATCTCTTTTTTTACCTTAATCTGACAGGTGTTTCTGCCTTACTTAATTTGAAAGAAACATTAGAAGCATAAGATAAGTTAATTTCTAACTCATTACTGAGTGTGCTGGACTTTCTTGTGGAAACAACTGTGTAATAAATCCTCTTTGGACCTCATATTTTATAGGAGCAATGCTGTTTTCCTCTTTAATGACTATCATTATCTCATTGGGTTGCACCTCATCATGTAACTGTCTCAAAATAACAACAAAAATATTTCTATAGGCCTGCTGACTGAGGGTAGTTTAAGTATTTGTGTGATGTTTTGTGGGCAGGGCTACGTACTTGGAAGGTGATTGATTCTAGACAAACTTAGGTGTGTTTTCATTTTAAAGGACATAGTAAACAATTGTAGAGTTCGTAGAATATGTGATCAAAGATGATATTGAGAGTGCAGAGTGTAGGTATTTTAAAAAAAAACAGAAGAAAAGAATTTAAAAATTACTGGATAAATACAGGTCAGAATATTTTAAAAATATACTTTTTTACAATACTGACATTGGAATTGGTCATTTTTTTTCCTATTTTTCTGTGGACAGAGGGGAAAAGGAAGAAGAGGAACTGGAAAGGACAATTCCTATATTCCAGTGCAAAGTTTTGGGCTCTTAACAGTGCTTTTAGGCCAAGCTAATGATTCCACCATGAGGAAAAAGACATGGAATCTACCGTTTAACAAACAGATGGAGACCTTCAATCTGGGATTTTGTTATCGTTTCAGAGAAAGCTTTCTAAAAGCTCAGGATGGAAGAATTTTTAAATTACTATGAAGCAGATCTGTCATCCTTCGATCTGCTTTAGGAGTCACTTTGAGAATGAAAAGTAGTCCATGAGATTCATTACCTTACATTCTAGCAGATGTCCTGAGAAAAATCTGTCTAATAATAGGAGTTGGAAGAAAGCTTGTACAGCTAATTTGTAGGCAAATGTAAATACCCCCGGGTGAAACAGTACTCTGGTTTAGGAAGATGACTGATTGACAATCCCTTTTTAGTAATAATTCAATAGCTGTGTAGCCACATTTCTTTTCAATGGCTTAATTCCTGTATCTGCAGTATCTATCCTTGCTTTTGATTTCCCAGGTTTTACATTGGATATTAGCATCCCATACCTGTAGGCTTTTTGTTCTGTCCTTTCAGGTGCACGTATGAATAATGGTCTTCATTTGATTTCTTTAGTAACTTTTTTTGCCAACATGGACAGAAAATTTTCCTTTTTCAGATTTCCAATACCGGTGGTAATAATCACATGTGAAATAACTGAGAAGAGGTTGTAGTGATAACGAGAGGCTGTTGCAGTTCCCTTCTCTCGTAAGACTCTTGAAATCTATAGTAGTGACCTCCAGAAGAGGCAGACCACAGAGGGGTTGCAAGGACTTCTTCCACTTCTTCCAGCTTTAAAGAACTAATCGAAAACCTGCTTGGATATGATCTCTTTCTAGATTGTTTGAATCTAGAGATAAAATACTAGTGAGTCAGCAAGGAAAAAAAAAATAAATCTTCTACATAATCTAAAATCTTTACAATACTTCTCAGATCTGCTCCTGGGCAAATAGTCGCACTATGCTGGACGAGAATTAATAGAAAGTGGTCTATTAGTGTCTTTATTTATAGTTCAGGACTCAACAACTCAGTGATTTATATTTTCAGTTTAATCACATCAACTGATATAAGAAATAACTGGAATGCAGGTATGACCTTGCTCAAGCAGACTATATAAAATTCAATGTAGCAAAGCGTGTATATTGAAAATTGTGCAGTAATAAAATGTTTTCTGGATTGTATCGCTTGCCAGCTATGTCAATATAAGAAAATGCTTTAGGCAAATTACATGACTAAAGAATTAGAAATGTAACTGGAAAAAGGAAACATAGTATTGGGTTTGTGGCAAGAACTCATTTTATATGATAAAATTCATTTGTAATTTGATCTTTAAAGCAGAACACAAAAAGAGTACTGAAGCACTTGAAATGCAAGGTCTATTATAGAATAAAGGAAGTGTGAAGACAAAGAAATAGTCTGACAGCAGCCTAGGCAAGGGCAAAGGAATTCTTACTGGGCATAGCTAAACATTGTATTAAGAAAATTATTTGGTTGTTTGAAATAAGAAGCTGATGAAGTTCATGGAAAGGAGAACAAAAAAATAGTTTAAGAATATGAAGTTCAGGTATAGAAATTTAATTTAATTGGCTATTTTTATCTTCGCTTAAATCTTAATATATTCAGGCAAGAGAGGAAAGTTACTGAACTAGGAGAAGGACAGAAATTCAGCTTTAAAAATACAGTTCCTTATTAAAGAGTTTCCCAGGCTCCATGTGCTTATGCTGAAAAGAGGAACAAAGGAGTGTGAGTGACTTTGTGTAGTGACACAGGTCACGAATGTGGGCCCAGAGAATACCCTTGTTTGCAAAGTACTCGTGCACATACCCCTGCACTGCAGGGATGTTAGGTGTTCCCATTGCCATTTCCTTCATTTCTCTTTTTCCATCCTTGCATAGCCTCCAAAAGTATTAAGCAGAATAGCTTGGAGTGATGCTGTGGCTCATTCTGGTTGTCGTGGAGACGGATGAAGTAGGTGGGGAGCAGTTTCTGATATACTAGTCTATTGATTGATATTCTCTGTTGGTGAAAGTATAGTCATATCCAAATAACTAACTGAAAGGAAATTCTCTGGCTAACAAAATGTTTGCTCTGAGTTGGGTACTCCATTAGAAAATTATCTCAGAGATCAAAGAAAGTTGATTGTAATTGTTTGAGGTATTTCTTACTAGCAAAAGTGTTTGTTTTTTTTTTTGTCAGTCTCCTTCTCATTTACACCTCCATGTTGAGAAGAAGAGGACCTAAGCCATTCAGTCCAAATATCTTTCATACAAGTTCGTATTTTTTTCAAAGGATAATTTCTCTCCTGGTGCAGCTACTCATAAAAATATAAATTCATTAATTTGTTAAAATACCCTAATGGCCTGGCAGAAGTGCCGAGGGTGTGATTATTCCCGAGTTATTAAGGGAAGGATCATTTAGATGCAGAAGTTCACATTGCTTCATTGAAAGACTGTGTAAAACGATTGTTGAGATAAGTTTTTGGTCTATTAGGCTTCTCGGTAATCTTTTGGGGGAATTCATTAACATGCTTGAATAATGAAAAGCGTAAGGATAGCTTTCCTCAAGTGCCATTGTTAGTGATGCATATCATGCATAAGATGCATTGTAAGTTGTGTTTGTGATGTGAGAAACCTTGTAATAGCATCTGATGCTGATTGCATTCTTGCAACATGATGAATGCAGAGAAACTTAATTCTGGGACAGTTCTTAAACACAGGAAATCAATGGATTGTATAAAAATCCTCCCTCATACAATTTTTTTGGCCTTCTGCTTATAACATATGAATGATGTATTCCCTCCCCTTTTCCCCTACCACCGATCTTTAAGTGCAGAGCTTAAGTGAAGAGCAGCCATGCTGAAATGCTTTGACCTCTACCCCTTTGAGTCGGGTAGAAATAGTCAATCATGTCAGAAGCAAGCTTTAGGCTATGATTAATCCCACAAGTTGAGAGTTATCTTTCAAGAAATTGTTTAGGAGAGGGCATGAGTCTTTTGGAAAGAAAATGAGACAATTTGCCAGAGAAGAATATTTTAAACATCCTGTTTGTTGAATAGATAGCTGATCAGAGAACTCAGCTGAATATGTTTGAAAGAGTTATTGTTCAGTAAATGAAACTGTTCCAGGTGACTGTTATCCCAGTTTGAAATCTGATAATGTGTCAGGGAAAGACGAAGAACGCTTGGGAGTGTTAAAAGTGGTAGGGAATACAGGACATCACAAATTTCTGTTCAAACATATTTTTCTATATTTACTGTATTCACTTCTG